>CABFOV010003635.1:0-26923 GCA_902141375.1 Timema poppense
TGTATGTATGTATGTATGTATGTATGTATGTATGTATGTATGTATGTATGTATGTATGTATGTATGTATGTATGTATGTACAAAACCTTATGTTCACATATTGTCCACAGTCCAGAATCTTCCTCCCTGTGAGAAATCACATACTGTATCCTCGTCGCACGGGCCATATCTGTCCTCGAGCTGCTATCTTTAGTTTAGCAACGAAAACAATTGCCTGACTGATGTGGAAATCACTCAAACATGGTTTGTTTGTGATAGTAAATGATAAACTAATTACATTGGGGAAAGTTTAGAATTAATTTTGAGCGGGGGTTATTGTTACCACACGAACTCTTCACATGTGGGTGACGAACTTGGAGGTTCTTCTACTTTGAACACTAGGATAATATATTTCAACCCCATTTTGTAAACAATAAGCTAAAATACGGTAGTAGACCTTGATTGTCTTAAGGTAAAGTGCTCGCCTTTGGACCAGATGTTCATGGGTTCAAACACATCCGGGGTCGATGGATTTTCCCAAACCGATAAAAATCCGTGGCATAACTTTCTTGTGATGGGAATTAAAACAGGAAGACTCATGTCGATTGTGGCCCTCGAAGGTAAGTGACGATATTCTTTTCAGGCAAAATTGGTAGGCCCTTTCACTCTCACTCATATAACATTATCAGGTGCTGATATAATAAGTCGGGTTAGAAAGTGCACGTTAAATACCTCAAACAAATGAAAATATAATGTGGTACTAGATTGAGCTTTGGTTTTAAAAATCAACTTAACATTAATTTTAATCCCAAAGTAAACTTTATTTGTTAAAGGGTGCCCATAATTATGTTGTAGAGTCCATGAATTACGGTTCTAGGTTATCTGTTTGTTGTTTACTGTCGACAAATCTGCTTAAATGCCATTGAGTGCTCATTTAGTAAAACATATTAAAACTACAACACTCTGATGCATGGCATTGAGTGTGTTGGTAGTAATTTGGCAATTTCAATTTTTACAACCAAGTCGAATCAAGAGTCAACTATGGAAATATTCTTGAAATTTCCCCTGGATTTGAAATGAGACGATCTCTTGTGTATTCTTGCACATGGTCATTTTTTTTTTAATATGTCTTATGTATGTATTCCTATTAAAATTGTAAGCGCACCACAAATTTAAAAAACGTTGACCTTAATTATATGGGAATATTCTAATAAGTATTTGTTTAGCTTCTTCAACAAGTGTAAAATTAAAAACATTCACACTACCTGATCACTTATCGGAGCTTGAGTTTCTATTCCAGCTGGGAACAAAACTATTTGTTTGACACCATCTTAATAGATGATTATCTTAAGGGAAATTGATGGGCAGTATTGTATAGAAGAAGTGCAACCACATCAGCAAGTAGGAGTTGGGAAAACTACCCACAGTACGTTCGGCTGAGATTCTAACCTTCATCTCCCAGTTACCTACAGTTTTGTCTATAGTGAACATAATGTGGGGATCATGGTCAACGTAACGGAATAATGACGTAACGTAAAGGTTCTACCAATGTTCTTGAATATAAGTCACCATGATTAATTTAACGTTGCGTAATAATGACGTAACGTAAAGGTTCTACAAATGTTCTTGAATATAAGTCACCATGATTAATTTAACGTTACGTAATAATGACGTAACATAAAGGTTCTACCAATGTTCAGGAATATATGTCACCATGATTAACTTAACGTTACGTAATAATGACGTAACGTAAAGATTCTACCAATGTTCTTGAATATAAGTAACCATGATTAATTTAACGTACCGTAATAATGATGTAACGTAAAGGTTCTACCAATGTCCTTGAATATAAGTCACCATGATTAATTTAACGTCACGTTAACCTAATGTTAACAACGTAGTTACGTCGAAAGCCCTTAATTTTCGGGGAGTGGGGGCGTATTAAGTACAGACCTATTCTTACTTTGAGTCAGAAAATAGAAATAACGTTGTACCTGCTGAATAAGTTGAAGATCATAATGACGGAATCAACCATAAAATTATATAAATATATTACCTAAGCCATTAATGCGTTGCTACAAATTAGGATTTAATTTATATGAATTAAACTCTTCTTTAGCTGTTCCAAGCGTAGTCCTTTTGAATGGATTATCGTGGGGGGAAGTGGTAGGGCTTTCACCCCTATAGACGACATCCGTGGTTAACTAGAATATCGCAGAAATTATCAAGTGAAGATCTTTCAAAAGTTAATATTAGTGTACCACGTGTTCCTCCCAGCAAATCATTTTCGAGCAACGTCACATAGTTACTTAATACCTCAAAGGTTTGTATATAGGATAGTTTTCGAGCACCAATTTGTAAAGGTTTATTTCTACATTTTATTTTCTGTAGCTCCAATATGATTAAATTGCAAGTAATTCAAGTCTAATAAATCTTATCTGCTCAAGTATCATTTTCTCTAATTGATTTTAAAACTATCCAAAGTTCTTCATTAAACTTTGCTAAAGTTTATTTATATAGAATATATGTTACATTTTCATGAATTGTACCCAAATATGGAACTATATATCCTTATGTAGCACAGTTGTTAAATACCCTTTAAACCACGATAAAGTTAATTTATTCAATAACCATGTTTCCGGCACTATGTTTAATAATAAATCATCATCCTCACTATGGATATAAAGTTTTGTTTGTTGCTAATGTGGTGTAAATAGGTTATTACGTTAAAGTATTCATGTATGAATAAAGATTAATAGTAATCACACTTGACGCACTCTGTAAAATTATTAGGAAAAAAAACTAATACATATTCGTTTTTTTCTTTATTTCTTCTTTTTATTCTTTTAATAACTTACATTTTAATATCTAACTTCAACTGTCACAAAATAAATTTAAAATGTTTTGTATACTTTTTGTTGCTGTAACAGTGAATATTATGTTGGATGTATAAATTCAGTAGATTACCGACTATCTGACCTAAACAAAACCGACAATGACGGGTAATACAGAAACAATGGAAGGGCTGAAACAAAACAAATCAAGGTTAAAAGAAAGTGACCAACTCCAGTGGCCAAATGGTATTGGGCGTGACTCTCATGCTAGACTGGCCTGATGATGACGGGAAGATTGGGGTTTGGATATTGGTCGGGTCTTCTGAGGTTAGTTTTTCTTAAATGGTTTATAATTCTCCTTCCACGCAAATGCTGGTATATTACCTCTAAAATGGCTTCCTTCCTCATTCTTACCCCACTAGAGTAATTATTATATATGTACCAAACCCTTCCTTCACCTCTGACAAGACATCTTGTGAATGTGAGGAAGGCCAGGCCTCCACCGTGGTTCGGATTCCACGTTAAACTGTAGGTCCCCCACTTAATCTTACAATCACCCTACCATTACACATTAGCGTAAGTGCGTATAACCCGAACGGGTAGTAAGACTCGGTGCTAATAATAATAATAATTATAATAATAATAATAATAATTATTATTATATATGAATATAATCCGAAAAGGTAGTGAAGATGAGATGATAACAAAATGGAGTTGTGGACTAGGTATGAAGTAAGATTTATTAGTAAATACTCTATAGTATAAATTATGCAATAAACTACTAAACTATTATTGTATTAATGTAAACAGAACATTGTATTTCAAATCAATTAACTGCAATTTTTTCATATAATGTGAAAAATGTAAAAGTCATTGTTTAAATGTTAATGATTTAAGATTCACCTAGGTAGCATAGTTAGTTAACGCGCTAATTTCATGTTGAGTTAGACTGCCAAGGAAGGGAAGATCGAGGTTTGAATCTTGCCCGGGTGAACTGGGGAATGTTTTCTCTAAACAGTTTCTCCCTCTCTTTCCATGCAAAGGCTGGTTCACTTCCTCTATATTCAACCTTAACATTTCCTAGCATATTAGCGTAATTATTATTATTAGCTCCGTGTCTTACTACCCGTTCGGGTTATACGCACTTACTTAATGTGTAATGGTAGGGTGATTGTGAGATGAAATGGAGGACCTACAGTTTAACGTGGAATCCGAACCACGGTGGAGGCCTGGCATTCCCCACATTCACAAGATGTCTTGTCAGAGGTGAAGGAAGGGTTTTGTAATCAGATAAATCTGTGCCGGGACCAAGGATTGAACCCCGGCCGCCAGCACAGAAGTCCGACACCTTACCCCTATACCACCAGGTCACCCGTAATTAATGCTAAAGCGTATAACCCTAACGGTTAGTAAGACGCGGTGCTATGTATTATTATTATTATTATTATTATTATTTTTGTGATTGTTATTAGTATTAGTGATTTAAGTTCGTCTTCCAGCTTTGCTTCTCTTTGCCGCGAGGTCACGACAGCGTGTAAATAACATTACATCAATAGCACATTATATTGATATTTTGGATGAAACGGAATGTCGGATTGTCAAAGGTTGGATAATCGGGACTATACTGCATTCTACTTGTAAATAAAAGAGATCACTTGTAAATATTTTATACGAGTCAAACTATTTTCTTTATGAAACCCTTCAAATATACAATTATAAAATATTCATTTGTTACTTGTAAATTGTACGACTCCATTTCACGACACGACGAACTCAAAGTTGAAGGATATGAAGAGAAAAATATCATCTCGGGGTTGGAGCCTAGATTCTGTAACCTGCTAAGGAAGGAGTAGAAGCTGTTTAGGTGGACGTCCTTGAGTGTCCATCATTCCCCAAATCTCCTCCTTTGTCCAAGTGAGGTGAGGAAGGTAGTCCGAAAGTTAAGGCCCGTTGACACGGTATTAGTTGACTAATGCAAGTACACTAATTTGGCTGCGCGCGCACAAATTGAACCGTGTAAACAGACAAGCTACTAACAAACCAGTCTACTTGCAAGTGAAAAAGTTGGTGACCTTACAACTTTACTAATGCAAGTAGACAATTCAAAATAGCGGCAACTAAAGAATTGGTTGTGCGGGGGACACTTATTTGTGAAATGTTATGGCTATTTTCATTTTACCATGAAAATGACTTGTAGGGTATTTTACAGAAGCAAAATCTTCCGTATATCCGCAACTATTTGAGATGCTAAATAACTTTTCATTGCAAAATTGTAGCACTATTAAAAAACTAAAAACTTGTATATGAAATATATTTTTATAAATCCAACAGTTCCTTAGATATTTGAAAATATATTAATACAATTTTGTGAGCTTTAGTTTTAAAGAGATAATACTTAAGTTTTAACTCAATAATTCTCCAATGCCATAGAGTAATTAAATATAATTAACTCTAAATATTTATGTTGTGTTTCCTTAAACCTCTTAGGAGAAATGTTTTCACAAAAATGATCTATCTCTAGTTTAGACTCAATAATAAATAATTTCATTTTTGTTTGTTCAAAATTTATAAATTGTTATTATTATTATTATTATTATTAGCACCGCATCTTACTACCCATTCGGGTAATACGCACTTACGCTAATGTGTAATGGTGGGGTGATTGTGAGATGAAATGGAGGACCTATATGTTAACGTGGAATCCGAACCACGGTGGAGGCCTGGCATTCCCCACATTCACAAGATGTCTTGTCAGAGGTGAAGGAAGGGTAGCCGGGACCGAGGATTGAACCCCGGCCGCCAGCACAGAAGTCTGACACCTTACCCCTAGACCGCCAGGTCACCAAAATTTATAAATGAGTAATTTAATAGCAAAGCGATGGTATGAAGATTTTCAACACCTGATTAAATGTAGAAAATTTTAGCCGGAAGTTGAAATTTAAATACGAAGTGTTGACCCCTGTGGACCCAACATTGATCTTTTTTATCGCTCCAAACATACAAATGAGGACAATAATTCTTTAAAAACAAAATTATAAAATTTAAAACCGGGACTAAAAATATTTTTTACATAAGTATATTGCAATTTATGCTTGGGTTTGCTAGTGTTTATTATTTCGTTTCACATATATTACGAGTTTTAAGTAAATATTTCCATTTTTAAGCAATAGAGCGAGAAAGTCCGTGTGAACTTCCATACCATTTATTTTGAATTGATATATGAATTTCATATTCATTTATCACAAATACACTTCAGTTACAGTTTCAATTGGTTTAAAAACTATTACCGATGTTTTTGGTTTTATAACATCGATGTTTTCATCTATGTTACTTTATTAATAGGGATATCGATTTCCCGCCTCAATGCTCATCCAAATTATAGTCATATTTGAGTGCATCAAAATTACTAGCTTGTTTTTTTTTTAAGAGATGTGACCCCATTCATGTAAACAAGCGTCTGTGGACACGTGTCAAGATCATTAAGTCTGGTTTTATGGTGCCGGGGAGGTTGGGGTTCTAATACCAGTTGGGTGTATGGGGGTGTTTTTTCTAAATGGCTTCCCACTCTTCTTCCACACAAATGCTGGAAACTTTTGAAAAGATTTATACCTTACTCTTCCCTAATCCTAAACTGTAGTAAAACGCAGTGGCTTTTGACTTTATTATATATAAAAACAGTATTGTGATAAAATTAGTATGAATATATTCCTGGCCTGGAGATTATGCTGAATCTATATTTTATGTGATTCCACACCCAAAAAAGTGGATTTTACAATTCTGTCTGTTTGTCTACCCTAAAGGATAGAGATGAAATGGTTTGATGTATTTTATTCAATTTTCTATTTTTTCCTTAGCCCCCAAATTAGGGATGGTTTACATATTAATAGTTTAGAAAAACTTGAAACATTTCGAAAATAGGATCCAACGATTGTATTTAAAAAGAATATAGGAATTGTTTGAAACGACAAATAGCACAGCAATCTTCTAAAAATGGCACACATGATTTGGTGATAACTAATTCAATTTTATAGTTTTTCTTAAAAAAGTAAGCATTTAGTTTGATTAGAAATTAATTTTTAAAATCCTATTATCAAGTAACTGCTCCAAATTATATTCCAAAGTGTAATCTGGTCCTATCTTCAAGTAACAGTACCCCTTATATTTGTATACATTTCTACGACGAAGGTTTTCCACCCTCCACTCAAATGCGGGTTCACTTCCTCTAATACAACCTTCCCAATTCCTAATCCATTAGAGTAATTAGTACTTAAAGCGTATAGCCCGAACGGGTAGTAAGACGAGGTGCTAAATATTATTATTATTATCTACGACGAAGAAGAAAACAAATAGGTTTTTGGCAGAAACATAATTATATTAGTAAAGTAATAAAACGAGGAAAGTAAGGTTCTGTTTGAATTTGAGCAATGGGCTCTTCATCATCCTGTCTGGACTCTTTCGACGTGATACCTGTCAAATGTGTGGACTGATTATATTGAAATTTGTCAGGTAGATTCTTTTAAACTATGTCTAAATATGTATGTGTCTTACTAGTATTTCAACCTGGTAGTCTTATTCAATATTTTGGCTGCTTTAGAGGTTTTCATTTGATAGCTCATCTCGAGTGGTTTGAATTTAACATTCTAATCAATTGATCCTATACCTAGGGCGTATTTTTTTTAAATGTTGACACATATTACGAGACTGATATCTTAAACCACTTGAATACGGGTTATTCTCTATAAATGTATAATGCCATTGAATATATTATTCACTTATTTATGCCCTATTTGAACACACCGGAAAAATATTATCTTGAAATACAAGAAGAATTAATTGGAGATATTTCAACATTGAATCCAGAGATAAATATTAAAAATCATAGTACCGATAGTAATATGACATTAGTCTTAGCATGATGTACTTAGCATTTACTAAATGGAGATCACGAGACTTGCTTTTCATAGAAATATTAATATGTACTGACAACATTTGTACTGAGAATCATACACTCAGTTGCACATCTGACAACATTTGTACTGAGAATCATACACTCCTGCTCATTCAGTTGCACACCTGACAACTGAGTCCAAAGCTCGACCCTCCTTGGCACCAGTCTTCTTTAATTTATTGAAAGGAGTTTTTATTTTATGGACTACAATGCGCTTCTTTGATTTAATTTAAATTTATATTTTTAAATCCCCAACGGTAGTCAGACAGAAAAAGGCATCAGCCTCGTCTAGTTGGGTTTTTGAGAGATGGTGATGTTATCTAGGATTAAAACCCCGGAAGGCTGTACCGAAGATTTTTTTCCAAAACTCATTTCAGTGTTCCTCCAACCACCTACCCTACTACCGTGAATAAATTAGTATAGTTCTGATGGGTAAGAAGACTGGGAGCTAAGACATATTTTCACGGTACTCACAGCTCTCTTATAGAAAGTCGACAAATACCAAAGATGCTAATTGCTGCATACGTTTATAACATAGTGCGATCCTAATTTATTGTGAATGAAATCTTTTTTTTTTCGGACGTCGTCTTCTTAATGTAAGCATTTCGCTACGTTTCATTTGGAGTAAGTGGTCTATAAATTCCGAATTCTCGAAAACATGTCAGTGTCGAAATTCAAGCGCAAGCAAATCGGTAAACACACCATCTCCCGGTGAATTATTCGTGCGAAACGATCTGCGGACTACAGGGGAATAACCAGGTAAATACCATCGTCTTCTAGCTTAAGGGCACCACCTGCTTGCCTCATATTGTGCTAATATAATGGCAATTCTGAAACTTCAGCAATAACGACAGAAGTCACCAGTGTATTAGAGTTTTTTTAAACTTTTAAAAATTACTTTATTCATTTTATTGAGGTTGGATCTATATTTCTAATAATTTACTTGATATGAAAAGTGTGACTTTTGTGTGAGACAACTTTGAAAATAAGCATGATTCACCTTTTAATAATTTAAACAATTATAAATATATAGTTTTTAAGATTATAGTCATCATGTTTGATATCTTTAACATTTATTTTGGCTTGAACCAAATAATTAAATAAAAAACATCTTCTTAAATAACATTGTAATTTCTGTTGCTATTCAACTCATCTCAGAACTATGGTATGCAGCCCCTTAAATCATTTTTCTCAAATTGTTTTCCTTGGACCAGTAGTGTTCCGCGATAGCCTCTCTGTTAATGTTTTTTAAATCGGACTACCTATCCAAAATATACGTTTATGTATGTGTCACTAATTACGCTTATGGGCTAAGGGTGAGGAAGTTGACCTGCAGATTGTAGATAGGGTGGGAAAATATTTAAAAAAAAAACACCCTCAGTACACTCGACCGGGATCAAATCAAGATCTCCCCGCCATAAGCAGTCTACTCTATTGCGAAATTAGTGACTTAGACCATGTGGCCACTGAGGTGTGTGATGCCTTATCAAATGATCCCAGGAAGTTTAGTAATATTAATGAATTAGGGATTGTTAATAACACATAATACAAAGATTGAAATGTAAAAGATATTAAATGCTCATTTATTTCTTCGGTAGACACAAGTAAAACAGAAAAATAATATGTACCAACCTTAAATCAACAAATCCAAACAATTCTTTATAAGAAACTATGAAAACTACTAGTCCTAATTACTAATTCAATGTAATTATTTAAAATGTTCCTTAACATTCAATTCACATAATTAATGTTTTGTTTTGTATTTATAGTTCTAAAATAGAATCGCCTAAAATCAATAAACTTCTTACATAGTTTTCGAACCCCACCCTCTGCTCCCGGGTCCCCCCCTGTGGCCACCCAGTGCTCATAGCCTCCCTTTGGTGGTCCTTTATCACCAAAACATTGATACAAAATTTGCCTTAAACAGTTGATGGCTCAGTTTCACAATGGCCTCGTTTATTTTTAAACTGATTACCAAACCCTTCCTTCACCTCTGACAAGACATCCTGTGAATGTGAGGAATGCCAGGCCTCCATCGTGGTTCAGATTCCACGTTAAACTGTAGGTCCTCCATTTCATCTCACAATCACCCTACCATTACACATTAGCGTAAGTGCGTATAACCCGAACGGGTAGTAAGACGCGGTGCTAATAATAATAATATTTTTAAACTGAATCTCACTTCCATTCCAAGTTATAAACGTTTTAATCAAACTTACGTGGTGGGGATGAGAGAGGTAGAATTTGAGAGGAAACGTATCCGCATTTAACTCGGGGGAGACTTGGAAATTGTTTCTGATAAAAGAACACCCTTGTCACATCCCAACGGGATCCTAATCCTCGATCTCTCAATCCACTTGAACAAGAACACCTGACCTACCTACATACCTGCTTGCCCACACATGTGATTGGTTCACTTTTCAAATGCACTTAACTAGATGCAAGGCTGGTTATAGTTTTTCTCGTATTACGCACACAACTGCCTGCTCTGACCACCCGTAACTTAGAGAAAATAATATAGTGAAACAAAATGGGTGTCACACATTTATAGGATATAAAGTTTTTAAAAAGGGGTTGAGTTATTTAGCGTCTTTTAGTAGGTCTACTTATTATAATTAATAAAACATATCAATAAATATAGATCTGCTAAACAACTCACTCAGAGATAAGAGCAATTTTATTTTTAAGTGATAAAAATAAGATACAAAATGGAAATATTATTTGGGTTTATATAGCACAGATTTATTACCTTGAAGCAACAAAAACTGTTTTACATGTTATACTTTCATTTTCACATACAGGGTGACCTGACGGTCTAGGGGTAAGGTGTCAGACTTCTATGCTGGCGGCCAGGGTTCAATCCTCGGTCCCGGCACAGATTTATCTGATTACCAAACCCTTCCTTCACCTCTGACAAGACATCTTGTGAATGTGGGGAATGCCAGGCCTCCACCGTGGTTCGGATTCCACGTTAAACTGTAGGTCCTCCATTTCATCTCACAATCACCCTACCATTACACATTAGCGTAAGTGCGTATAACCCGAACGGGTAGTAAGACGNTCTCACAATCATCCTACCATTACACATTAGCGTAAGTGCGTATAACCCGAACGGGTATTAAGATGTGGTGCTAATAATAATAATAATAATAATAATAATAATAATTTTCACATACATTTCACATTTTCGAATCAGACTGTTGCTTGATCTTTGAAGAATTAGTTTCTTCTCTGAATTCCTCGATATATACATTGCATTCAGTTACATTAACCTCCCCACTCCTGCCCCCAGAACCCAGTCCACTGAACTTAAACCTCTGGATATCTTTGTATGGCTATACTTAAAGAATTTATTGAAGTAATCTCCAATAAACGATTAGAAAACTTATATCAGTGAGTGAGGTTGACCCCAGTGGACTTGGAGTGCTCAATTCAGGACCTGAAGTTCGTGGGTTCAATCCCAGCCGGGGTCAATGGCTTTTTCTTGACCGATTAAATTAAGTAGCACAACTTTCTTTGGAGGGGACGTAAAGCCGTGGGCCCCAGGTTGAGTGTGGCTTGTAAAATATCCCTGGAAGTTATGTTAAAATATCTTTCCTGGCAAAATTGGTAGGCCGTTTCGCTCTTGCTTGTAGAAATTCTCGTGTGCTGATATAATCAGTCGTTTCAGAAAGTCAACGTTGTTTGGTGATTATATCCATATTTACCGATTCATTGTAAACGGGTTAGTATGTAATCCAAGCAAATTTGAGGTAAATTAATTTAATAATTTGTTGTGCTATTAAACCATTTGTCGGTTAATGAATACATAATTAAAACAGAGGGTAGGTTAGCTGAAATCAAACATGTTCCATGGGTTATATTTCACAGCAAACTCATTTACAACCTGCCCATAGGACTTGTATGCATTATGCAGATTGTAAACAATGTTTGATACGGCTAGTTACAGGCGAGCTACGGGGGGAGTCGTTGATTGATAATCACTCTTTTAGGAGCTGACCGCACCAAGGACCGGTACATGGCATTTTAAGTGTTTGAACTTTAACTTATACTTACTACCTTTTTTTATCTAGCACCTTATCTTACTACCCTATTGGGTTATACAATTATTTAATAATTACGCTAATGGTTTTAGTATGTAAGAAGGTTTTATTTAAATGAAGTGTACCCGCAAATGCACGGAGGGAAAGTGAAAATCCATTTTGGATAAGAACACCCTTAGTACACCCGACTAAGACTCGAACCTGACTCAAACTTCGATCTCCCCGTAATCGGCAGTCTAGTCGACTCTGAAAGTGGCGCGTTAGACCACCCGACCACCGAAGTGGGTTTACAGAGTGGCTATCAGAAGTGTGTAAATTAAACTCGGTATGTGTCTTGGAAAGCTTAGAAATTTATTTATTTATCAATAAATATTTTTTTTAAATTTGTTAGTCATAAAAATAAATATGATATGTATTTGTGTATAATATAATAAGTAGAGGACAGCAGAGAGAGTTGTTCTATAGGTGTTTATGAGAACTGCTTTCGGAGAAAAGAGGTCCCCTTGAAGTGTAAGGAAGTGTCGAAGGAGTCGTATGTTGTACCTATTTTCACATCTGCAGCAGAAACATGGACATTGAATGTAAGAGAGACTAGTAAAGTGGAGACCACGTGAATAACGTTGTGAGGAGCATGTTACTTGTCTTGAGGAGAAAGAGGATTATGAGTGAAGTTATCTAGGAAAGAGTAGGAATACATGGAGTACATGAGTTAGTAGAGGAAGCAAGACTGAGATGGTATGGACATGTAATGAGGATGTTGGAGTACATAAGATAGTAGAAGGAAGCAAGACTCAGATAGTATGGACATGTAATGAGGATGGAAAAGGAGGCGATACCAAAGATAATGATGTAAATTCGTTATGTAGGAAAAAGAATGAAAAGGATACCAAAGAAGAGATGGGGAAGCAGATAAAAGAAAGTGTGCAAGTGAGAGGATAAAAATACAACCCATTAAAGGAGGACAATTAGTGGAAGGGGAGAGGAAGATGGTTGTATCTTACTAAAGTGACCCAGCCACGGGCTGAAAACAGTTGATGATGATGATGATGATGATTATTTGTGTATTTGTGGGTATTTGTTTATATACACGAGAACCTTAAAACTGAGAAAGCAAGAAGTCTTAAATTTTACATAAAATAATTCAGTACAGGATTGTTCATTTCTGGAGTATTTCCTCTTAGCTTAGCTTAGCTTTACTAAATACCTAAAGTCATCTGAACACTGGTGTGGGTAATTAAAAATCCAATAAACACAAAAGCTAAAACATTCCATTTGAATTAGTGAAATCATATAGTGTGCCCCTTAAGAATAAAAAATTGAAATCGCATATATATATAAAGCCTGAAGAGTTACACAGGGTGCTTCAGTGGAAGCGTTTAAGAATTAAACAGGACAGAACCAAACATTTTGAGGTAGGAAACGTGTGGTCTACGAAGTTGGATATGGGCCTAAGCATGTCTAGCAGGAGGAAACCTATCATTTCTTACCTCACAACAGTTACTCAAAATGACGTACCCCAACCCCAAATGTACGCATGACATCGGCTTACTAGATTCTTCCGCAGCCGTTCAAATATCCCAGGTGTGTTGTGAATCACATCACAGGCGACGACAATCCTGACAACCAATTCCAAGTCTGTGTCCACCGGGGTCTCATGCACAAGTGATTTGATATATCCACATACGAAATAGACTTCAGGCTCTCCCCCACATGTTTAGGCCCATATCGCCCTTAGCTGTCTTCACAGACCACACGGTATCTATCTCAAAATGTTCGGTAGAGCATCCCCTATGTCCTCTTTAAATTTGCATGCTTTCACTAAAACACCCTTTATATCGTGACCACGATATATACATCTAAAAGACCAAGAAAAGTAGAATGCGTGAACATGAAATAGTCATACGTGCCTCTACTATTACTAGTTGGTGCCTTGACACAATATTACTACCCTGACGTATTAAATGACGTGAACACTAATGCAGATGTCTCCGAAACCAATGAACATAAACGACTGAAACACGGTTTTATTTGTAGGGATACTTGTATTTGCGTACCTCAGGCATTTATATTCACTTTTAGACTATATATCGCGTGTTTGATTCTTAATTCGGTCTAATTTCCGGCGTGGGAGACTTAAAAACAAAAACAATGAAAAGGTTAAACTTTATATTCTCTGTAGGGGAAAAGTTATAATCAAAACTAGCGTCAACAATGAGAGTGTGTTTAAGGATGGAACCGTTCATAGGGAAAGCGGGTCCACGCTTGTGTTGTTCAAGAAAAATGGTAGATATTGAAACTTTAACTACGAGCCTTACCCAGACGTCCTTTACATGTGTAATGTAATTAAATAACATAATTGTATATATATATATATATATATACTGTCATTATAGATTATTCTATATGTATACTGTGCACATAATATATATTTTGTATTTTTGTATTCATGTTTATTTGCTATCTATCTACTGTATGTATTTATACTTATTATTTATACTATATATATTATATATGTGCTGTCTATATGTATAGGGTGTTTATATATACCTATGTATTTGCTTTATAGGCCTATATAGTACAGATTTAGCTATGCTGTATGTATTACATACTAATATTATAAAGAGGAAAGGTTNTTTATGATAAAACTCGTTCAAATAAAATTTAAAACTAGTGAAAATAAACTCTCTCCCCACCAACTCCTCCGTATTCTACCTCTTATCCGAGTTGTAGCTAATGAAATAAATGTTTTGAAAATATTTTTAATTCTTTATGGTAGATGGGGGGGTCTTTCCGTAGGTTTCCTTTGTTACTTTGTTTGATTAGACTCAACATACATTTCAACTGGATGCTGCTCAAAGCCTTCTTTACATAAAATGGTGTTTTTTTTTATTGAAAGACACTTTGTCTTGCTTCAAGTCATTAAATAAATGTGTTTTGCCACAATCTTTCCTACCACGGTTCATTCTATGTATACAGGTTCTATTTATTTTCAATTTAGGATTAACATTGTCATGAAGTAAAATCTTCATCAGCTGATATATTAACTGGACATCTGAACTGTTGAAAAGCCAGTGACAACTGAGATGTTTTCATGATTTTATCTGCGTCCTTTGTGTATACCTACACCCGCTAGACTTCAGCGCTGACTGGGGCTGGAAATCGGTAAGCAGGCAGCCTGCTTTCTTTAGTGATTAGTTTTCTACTCGTGCAACGCCAGACACTTTGAAGCTAGATAAAAATATATTCCTCTAAAATCTATCATATTGTAATATTAATGAAACTAAAATTTAATTAAATGGATGAGAATTCATATACAAGGTGTACGGAAACTCATAGCCCAAACTTTATATATATCTTGTTTGAACCAAAATTAATACACAGCTCCTATAGACTTACGAAACTGTGTAGTGCCATGCGCCTAGCTGCTATGCAACCTGTTGTACACGCATGCTTGAACAGCTTTGCTATCCCGGCACTGTACGCCGAAATTTTGAACACAATTTAATGGCATAATCCTAGTTTCCGGTTGTAAATGTAAAGGGATATTGTATTAATTTTGGTACAAACAAGCTATATGTGTAATTTTGGCTATGAGTCTCCGAATATCCTGTATATATATATATGCATAATTGAGATAGAATATATAGATATGTATACAATATTTAAAACATTATCACAATAAAGTGTGAGCTAGCATATTTTTAGAGATTTTTAAAGATTTCTAACAATTTGTTAACTCACACTATATTGTAATAGGGTTTTTAATTATTGTATTTATATATTTTCATTCCATCTCAATTATACATATATTTATAATTAAATTATCTATATATAATTAAATTATCGATCATTTAATTGAATTATAATGTCTTTACTATTATTATATCGAGTTCATTATTAAAATATTAACAATCTTTTTCAAACAATATTTATATACATTATTGGTTAAAACTCCTTTGACACTCACTCGTGGAAGTCAATGAATAATACTGCAAAGTATAACTGAGATAATTATAGTGAGACTGGACAAATCTACAGCTTTAAATATGAGAAAAATGACATTTAGAATCAATAAAATATAATTATATACTAGCTTAAATATTTTATTTCTTATTGATGTTGAATCGAATTTTTGTATTATTTGTCAGACAATTTAATACACTTTCGTTATATATATGCATGTGTAATTATTATCCTAATGTATTAGGGTGGTTAAAAGTTTTATGATTTTATTTTCGTGGAGTACCTGTGGGAAAACATTTTAAAAACACCTTCCAGACACCCGACTTGGATTCGAACCCCAATCACTCAGTCTTCAGAAGTCAGGTATATTGCAGGAGTGACGCGTTAGACCATTCAGCCACTGAAGTGCGTAATAAAATAGCCACAACCTTTTTTTTATATATATATTTGAGAGAGTGGTTTTAAAACTACCGTTGAGTAAATAGTTGAAGGAAAGTGTCAAATAAATCCACTTGATAAACAAATCATACATTTATTTATGTTCACAGTTTCGATGCATTCATTCATTCATTCAAGAAATGTTAACAGACTTTTGTTCTATAATAAAATATAAACCAAAATGTTGTGCCAGGATGAATTTCTGGTAGAGTAAATGTATCCATAGAATATTAGTAATAAAACCAAAACACACTGCTTGAACTATGTGGTCTTACGGCTCCTACAAAACATTTGGTTTAACCTCTGGATGACAAAGCTTGAATACTCCGTAGCCTATAATAAAGGGTACAAAACAGCCTAAAATCCACCATTTTGTTACCTTCGAACTTCCTTGGAATAGAATGAGGACTTCTAGAAATGAAGGTGTTAACAAACACTTCCCCAAACCACACAAACAACAACCAAATGTTACCAAATGGTACACGTTACAAGAGTTCTTGGGAATTTCCTGAATAAACGCTTGTCAGATAGATCATGACTAGAATGTTGTTCTCTTGTTGGATCACGTGGGGAATGGAGGAAGAGGGAAGTTGTAGTTGTAAGTTGGTACTGCGTGTTGCTTGCTCTATGGATAAACAAGTTTATTCCTCGGTTCTGGAGAAGCTAGGCGTGAAGGAGGAGTGCACAAGAAGGAAGATGATGCTATAGACAGAGAGAGAGAAAGGAAACAAAACTTGGGCCAAGTTTATTCTGCATAATTTATGGCATCTCAAACCAACACGCTCCTTCTCAATGCTGCCAACTGTGAAGTTTCATAGCAAATAAAAACGCACTACGCATTCATGGGGAACCGGTAGGTAATGTTGTGTATTCAGGTTGAGTCAATGAATTTAATGGCAGTGCTTTTTTTTTTCCTCAGGAGCAGGGTTCAACAAAGTCCTCTGTGAATGATGCTTGATTCAACATGAATAACTAATTTAAACGTCTGGAATTAAAAACAATATGGCAGGTAGTTGAACTAGATTAATTATTTATATCAAATATACTTGGCAGATATTTAATTCTAATTAATAATGATAAAAATCAAAACAGATTATAGGATGTAACGGTGCCATTTTTACTCAAATTGGGTGATTACATCTGTTAGACAGTCATGAAATATTTATAATGCACTTAAACTTTAAATTAAAAGAGATCTCTCTCATATTTAAATTAATACAAACAATTATGTCCTTGGTTCTTTATAAGACTTGACATGTAAGAGTTACTGTCCCAGAAAATGTGTGTCGTGTAACCTCCCTCTTTTCCCCTTATATCCTTAAATTGTTTTCACACAATTTGTTTAACATAGAATATAGCATGATACTTAATATTTCTCCTTTAAAATTAACATAAATAATACTTTTTTTTATCGTAACAAATACTTACAGTGGAATACAATTTATTATATATTGAAGACAATGGATTAATTATATAAGCTTACATTATTCTGATTATAACCAGGCTATGTATTGTATTATTGCTATTTTAAGAACATAACTTTAAATTATTACATTTATTGATTGGATTTAATAATATATTAGAAAATATTTTAGATCATTTAAAAGTAAAATAAATTATACGAAATATATGAAATGGTAGTAAACTACTTATGCAAAGTGAAATTTAATAGCCCAAATCAAAATTTTTGGAAAGTAGCTATAAGCTTACTGAAATATAAATGGAACGATACACTGCAATGACTTTCTCCCACCTTTATCTGAATTTAATTTAATAAAAACTTTTTAAGATTTATGAAACAAAATAGTAGTTATATTCATCGTTGTGGAAACACTACACCAAATATCATAAATTAAATAATATACACTGTTACTTACTCTGTGGCACTACGAACTAGGAAAACTATCGAGAGAAAATTGAGAAAAGATAAAAATCTTTGTCCACCAAAGAACATAAGAATAAAATTAATTTTCAAAGACCTGAATTAAAAAGTATTTATATTTGTGTGTAACTTAGAAAATATTGGTTTTATAAAACACATTTAAAATAAAAGATTTTTATGTTTTATTAGTACTACAATTTTACAATAAATTATCAAATAGTTTCGAGAAAATTATGAAAATATGGAAAAATGTATTCTATGTAAAGTACTCCCAGAGTTGGTTTCATAAGAAAATAATAACTTGTTTATAATGATAAACAGTGTCTACATATAAAATTTAATTTAAATCACTAGAGCGAATTCTAAAAAAAATGTTTTTTTTTTGTTCTCTTTGGCTCTTCAGTGAACTACCCTTAAATTTACGGTCACTAAAGGCCTATAATTCCAAAATTAATTCATGGAGACTTAATGAAAACCCCAGATACCAAGTTTTAGCCCAGTGGGTAAAATAGTGTCGGCTCTAATCCGAGGTACAGACAAACAATTATTTATTAGGCACGTTCATTAAATCAAGTCTCTCTTGAAGTGAACCTGTGGGCTGACGCTATATTCCGCCACCGCCTCAAGAACATCGCATCAACTGGTTAATAGCACGCAGGTAAACACCCCCATTAGACCTTACAGTGAAGTTTTAATTTACATTATAGGAAATATATTGGTTAATCCAAATAGGTCTTGGTCCCAATTAGTTCGGATTAACGAGACTCTACTGTATAATTCGTGACAGTAAGTAAGCGCTTGTTCAATTTAATGTACAGTACATGACCATCGAAGCTCAAAAGATGGTATAATCATTAGTTACTGATGTAGGGAAATATAGTCCTTCAATCATAGTTTAAGGTAGAGTCTGTGATGGACATGTGTATATCATCAACCAACAATGATCCATGAGGCAGCACAGTCACCGGTGACTGGAGAGACGGACAATGCTCATTAGTACAAGGAATGGCGACTAACATGAGAGGGAAGCTGCCTTAGAATATGAGTGAAGAATGACCTTGAGCACGGAATTAATCCTGGGTAGCTCAGGGGTAGAGCATTTGTGTGTTAAGTTAAGGGTACTGGGTTCAATTCCAGTGTTCAGCTCTAATTTTTCAATTTAAAGAATATATTAACCGTGTTATGCCTTTGATGCCATTTAATTTTAATTTTATTATTTTAAGTGAGAATAAAATAAATCTATTCTCCCCTTTACGAATATTTGAGACGTTCAGTAAGACTTGTAGTACGTATTAAATGGAACACATTGCTCATTTCACGATAAGTTTTATTTCCAGAACTCAAGTAGTCCTTTTCGTACGTCTTAACTTTCTTCTTTCAAGGAAAATCGTACCACTTTTTGTGGTTGTTGTAGTGGCTGCCTGGGGATGGAGTGAGCAGGGAAGAAGGGTGTGACCAATCTACGATACCAACTGCCACTTGAATCTAGCCAACATTTTCTTTTTTTACTCTTTAAATTTGAATGAGTAGGCCTAAGCCACGACTCGTGGGAGTAAGAAAGAGAGGAGAAGAGGACGTAAGAAATGAACCACTCAATGTGACTGATTGAGCTCACTTGCCCTGACGCTGGAGTTTCTTCCAGACCAACTGGAACCTTCGAGTTGTTTATGGTTGGCAAACAGAGATTTATATATGGCTTTTCTTCAAATATATCTATCTTTTTTTGGATGGGAATGTTGGGTAATATAGTTAGCACCTCATATCGTGCAATGTGGAGAAACCTTATGCTCAACATATCAGATTAATATATCATATTCTTAAGGGTGTTGCCTACTTATAAGATAAATATATTAAGGATGTAGTATTTCTAAACACGCCTCGGTGTCCGTATCACTCAACGCGCTATTCTTGCAGCAGACTAGACTACTGTAGATGGTTAAATAGAGGTTCAAATCTCATTCGGGTGTAGTGAGTGTGGTTTTTATAAAGAGGTTTTCCACTCTCCCTCCATGCAAATTTGGGTACACTTCTGTTACATATAACCTTCCTAATCTAGTACCTAAAATCAAATAGCATAATAATACATAAGCGTATAGCCCGAACGGGTAGTAAAACACCATGCAACAATAAAATATTTCTAAGGGTATCTGAAGTTTTGAAATTTTAAAAATAATCAAACTTTCCTCCACTTTTTGGTAAATTTTTATTGTGACATGTTATAGATGTATATTTGCTTAAGGAAGGGTAGATCTAAGTTTTCAGCATTTAATTTGATCTCAAGAGCTGCAACATTTCACGTGATATGCGTAATCGAAAATGGCCTAATTTCATATATCCATTAATTTATTTTAAATCATAAAACTTATATTTTAAAATTTTTAACCAAAAGAGTATAACAGTATCTTATATATTATTTACATTATACTTTGTTCAATCTAATTTACGCATCTACGATTATTATTTTAATCTAATTGATGTGACAGTTGGAAAAATAATAAACAATCTCGGTTAAATAATTCAATCAAAATATTTTAATTAATGTTTTTACAAAGAAAAAAAAGTTTGTGTCACTAAACATCATTTTATGTGTTTACAAGTAACCAAATAATTATTTATCTGATTAATAATAATAATTGCACATATTATTAAAACCATTGTAGCAGTTTCAGAATCACAGGTACCTTAATACAATGACCTATCGCTACAATCGACGGCCGGGAAGAAGCTAGGAGATCGAACCTACATTGATATCGATTTAGCTATCGACATCTTACATGCTATCGATATTCAGCTCTATTGTCGACTCTTATTCAACCATGGTCACGGGAATTACGAAACTGAGTAACTGTTTTTGAAAGAAACTACAATTTAATTTATTATGAGTTTAGTTTTATTAGTTTTATTTTAAAGTATTCATTTTACAACATTTTTTAAAGTATACAAATGCATTAGTTCATATTTATATATTTTTCTATATTAATATTTTTGTTTACTCAAAGATAAGAGTGAAAAACAAACTCGGAATATCGTTATAAGTTTTAAAAAACAGTACTCTCGATGGCGTCATTTGTTGCCATAGCGTAAGTATTATGAAAGATTTATCTAAAGGTTTTAATTATATTTTTACAATAAAGCTATTTCTAAATATTAAGGTTCATAATAATGAAATTAACACAAATTCAAAGGAAGGCTCGAGATTATGTTGGAACCAATCAAACTATTATATTTGTTAATTAAGGTTATAGTCACATCTAAATATCATATATTCTCTAAATCTACAAATGATACCTACCAGGGTTCGATTCCCGTGTCCAGGGTTAGGGTGTAGTGGTGGCTCCAAATAGGGATAGGCTGTAATGAGGTTAAATTGATAAAACTAGCTTAAGATAGGAATAGTGTATTGAGGGAGCCTGGATATAATTAGCTCAAATGAGGGCTAGGTGGCGTCATTTTTTAAGTATGCCAATGAAATTCCCAGTTTCCAATGACATACATTATGTAAATATCAGGATTAATCCTGCAGATAACACATCTTGTTGTGATACAAATTAATTAAAAACTAATTTAAATGCTCACATTTTATTATTGATTTAAATACCAATATACATTCCATTATGATAACTTGATCTATAAAAAAAACCTTTAACTGCTAGAGTAATATTATTATTATTTTTATTATTAGCACTGCGTCTTACTACCCGTTCGGGTTATACGCACTTACGCTAATGTGTAATGGTAGGGTGATTGTGAGATGAAATGGAGGACCTACAGTTTAACGTGGAATCCGGACCACGGTGAAGACCTGGCATTCCCCACATTCACAAGATGTCTTGTCAGAGGTGAAGGAAGGGTTTGGTAATCAGATAAATCTGTACCGGGAACGAGGATTGAACCCCGGACCCCTAGCACAGAAGTCTGACACCTTACCCTTAGACCACCAGGTCACCACTGCTAGAGTAATAACTAAGATATTTCTGTTTCGGCCTCTTTTGCCCTCTTGACACGAGTTGGGAGATTTATAACGGCGAACTCAAAAAATGTCAATAATAGGCCTACGTCTCAACATATAATTTATTGGTATTACAAAATATTGAGGTACCAACAAAACAATAGCCCAAACAACTTAATGACTATAGTAATAGTACGAATTGAACAAGAGGGAATTCAAAACGAACGTAGAGACAGCTTTAAGGAAAAATAGCTACTTGAAAAATATATATAAAACATTCAAGGGGTTGTTTTGTTTGGCGGTAATCCCGTAACCAACCAACGGAGTTAATTCATTTTGAATAGAAGTGAAATTTCCTCTGTGTTAAAGATAAATAAAGTAAATTTCTTCTCTAAACAATTTTAGACGAGATAATATTAAAGCTTGATGCACAGTTTCGTCGAAAAAATTGAGCAGAGTGTTCTTGAGTGGTCCGGAAATTTATACAAACTAAGAAGTGTATTTGTCTCCCGATGCTTTGAAAACCAAATTAGTAAGAGCTGACGGTGACCTGGTGGTCTAGGGGTAAGGTGTCAGACTTCTATGCTGGCGGCCGGGGTTCAATCCTCGCTCCCGGCATAGATTTATCTGATTACCAAACTCTTCCTTCACCTCTGACAAGACATCTTGTGAATGTGGGGAATGCCGGGCCTCCACCGTGGTTCGGATTCCACGTTAAACTGTAGGTCCTCCATTTCATCTCACAATCACCCTACCATTACACATTAGCGTAAGTGCGTATAACCCGAACGGGTAGTAAGATGCGGTGCTAATAATAATAGTAAGAGCTGACTCACGGTATATTATGTTTGAAAATTAAATTTAGATTAATAACATGATGGATTTTTTTGCAAACTATACTGACACATCAACACAACCTAATACATCGGTACACGCTTTCAAATGAACGAGTTATTTAAAATTGCTTCAAAATAGTACACCTAAACCCTGATTTTTATAAGGATCCCACTTTCGACCACCAAAATTGATTCAACTCACTAAAGATGGGCATTCTTGAAATATGTCTTAGTTAATAATAATATTTAGCACCGCGTCTTACTACCCGTTCGGCTTATACGCTTTAAGTACTAATTACTCAAATGGATTAGGAAATGGGAAGGTCAAATTAGATGACGTGAACCCGCATTTGCGTGGAGGGAGAGTGGAAAACCATTTAGGAAAAACCACCCCAGTTCACCCGACCAAGATTCGAACCTCGAACTACCCGTCCTCAGTGGTCGAGCTCTACACGACAAGCGCGTTAGCCAACTACGCCACCGAGGCGGATTATGTCTTAGTTAATTTAACAACTATAAATCTCAATTCATCAAAAGCTTCCAATAATGCAATGACAGTAAAAAAACAAAACATATTTTTAAATATTTTCTCCACGTCATTTTGGGAATATGAGAAACCATGTTTTCAAATTAATGATGGACTTCCTATGAACATCAAGATGTATCCAACTGGATGTTTACAGTTCCACATCACATACACACTGAGTGAGTAGTCCTGGAACGTTAGTTGGGTCTCCTAAGCAGGAGTCAACGAGCATAAACTACTTGGCTAAAACATTTACAGACAGAAGTATGGAAAGGGATTGCACCAAAATCTTTTAATCTTTTTGTAATCGACATTAGCTCTCCGGTTGGGCTCGTAGATATGACAATAATAAATTCAACATATTAATTCGAGTTTAAATATGGTACTCGTATATAAGGACATGAAGACTGTCAATATTGCACGGTCCAGCTTGAAGGTGATGAGTAAGTCGTGGTAAGAATTACGACTGAGTGTTCACCGGTTAACTTTATTAATGATGTCCAAACTGTGGCGTCATGGCCAGTTACGGTAGGGTTTCCCATGTTAGTGAATCTACGTCTTATTCGGCGAGTTTTAAAGATATACCTAACGTTGTATCTAAAACCATAAGTTCTTAAATAATTCAAAAAATAATCTTAAGGTTTTACAAAATTAATATTTTTGTCTTTAAGTAGTGTTTTTTAAACGTATTTTTTATAAGTAATCTACAAATTAGGCTACAATTTGGTTTGGTCACAAAAATGACCAGTAGGATTCTTCCTGTCAGGATGTAGATTAAAAAAGTCCGTGATAGCGTATGTAAATCTAGAATAGGAAACAAAACAAAGATAAAATTAGAAAGCGAATCAATGTTTTCAAGGTACTACTATTAAAGTGACAGTAAAATCGTAAGAGGAGGAGGGGGGAGGCGTTATCAACATAAGAGCCCTCGCAGGGTGAAGCTAAGATGCCACCTGCTTCACAAAATAGCTTCGAAATCTGCAGGTTGGCAACGTGGTCGAACTCCCCCGTGGTCCATTTACTCTGAATTCTATATTTCTCATCTTTGCCCAAGTAGAGTAATTTTGTGCAGTTCATTACCCTGAAATAGTAAGAGTAGCTCGACCTAAGGTAAAATGTCGTCACCAGTGAAATCACGTGTCATATGTGTTAAATATGAGATATTTGGTGTTACCGTCTATTTAGAATGCACATGGTTCATCTGCTATGAGATTGAGACTACTATGTAACTACTTAAGTGGATTCAAACCCGAGTTGTCATCTAGTAACATTGGTTTTATACACAAGGTCAAACTTCAATGGTTTTTTAAACAAACGTGGAAAGTTGGACATAGAACACTTTCATTCTCAGGTGACGATGTGTTACGTCACTATTGAGTGTGATCATATTTCACGAGTAGGACCGACGTTTAACACCATGACTATAGTAATTTACCAATAGAACTAACTATAGCTTTTAGAGAGGGACCCGCATTAGCGTGGAGAGAAGGTGAGAAAACTACACCAACACCTAATATTTACACAAAACTATCTCTCAGAGCACACAACATTAATCTCCTCCGTAAACCCCGAACTTTCCCCCTCATGGCCAACAGTGGGAAATAAAAATCTAGCGTATCAACTTCAATTATATAATCGCAGTTTGGTGGTCGCGTGGTCTGTGGATGGTATGGGCAAATCTTTTGGCTGATGAGCCGAATTAATAATGTAAATATAAAGATTGGCTGCCAAATCTTATACGATATTTCGGTAACTTAAACACATATTGCTATACATAAAAAAATATAGACACCACAAAAAAGGAAGACAATACAAAAAATAAGTGATAAGTGGACCTCCAATAAAACTGAATGCAATTTTTACTTATCTTTCATAATTTATTGTAAAGTTTAAATTTGACATTTGAAAGCCTTATAGATTTCCATTGGTGTGTTGAATATAAATTGTGTACACTTCCATAACAATATAATTTTTAGCTCTGGTACTTAGTGTCCTTGCAAATGCCGTTTCATCTTATTTAAAACAACACTTCCCTCTTTTCTGCCATTTTAGGGTATAATGAGTTGGAATGGACACAGCTATTTCAAGATAGCATATATAGCATACTTTTTGTAGTACAGCAATGCACTTATAATTTCTAATGACCTAGAGTAAGTAAGTCAAAATGGTGGTGATACAAATATGTTTTTTTAATGATATATAAATAGAAAATATACTTATTTCGATTAAATAAAATAATTAATAATACATGTAACTGAATTTTAAGATAGTTCACATTTATTCTTATCAAAGTCTCACAGTGAAATCGTATTTCTTATTCAATTTGATTTTTAGTAGTGTCACGTGTTACATTTTGTTCTATCCTTTATTTCCCCGTCAGCATTTCCCTGGATATATTACATTGCTTTTTAATCCACATGACAGAGTAAGAAGTCTTAACGTGGCAGAGTATAAAGAGAGAGATATGAAGAGATAGATGGAGGGAGATTCAGCCTCGGGTTCACGTCTTATGAACGTCACATATCTGTCTGGGCCTTCCATTCGTCCGTCTGTCACGCTGAAATATTTACACACTTTACCTAGGCGAGTAATATTAAAAGTTTCAACAATGTCAAAGGGGTGAAAAAAAAAGAAATCTTGGTATTACTTTACATATTTCTATTTCTTATTAGCTCTACTCTAAAATTTAGTATTTATTATAGCCCCATCCTTGACTAACTATCATTAACTAGGGGAAAAAATGGCAACATTTATAAGAACATAAAAAATTCGCTAAATCAATGAACTAAAGCAAAAATCGTATTTTAAATATGTAAAAAACAAAGTGATTTAAAAGAGCAAAGTTTAACGTGAATGACCCCGTGGCTTTAAAGTTAAGTTAATACTTAGCACCACGTCTTACTACCTGTTCGGGTTATACGCTTAAGTACTAATTACCCTAATGGGTTAGAAATTAGGAAGGTTGAATATAAATAAAGTGAACCCGCATTTGCACGAAGGTAGAGTGGACAACCTGTAAGTGAAAAACATTAGTCCAGGATATTATTAGTCTGAATGCAAGAAAGACTCTAGTACAGCATCGGCACGCACTCAAAAGAACGGCATCTCTTTGACACCCAACAGCGATCTAACAATCTTAATTTTGACTATGAAATTCGTGTTCAAGGATATTAGTGTGACTTTAATCAACCTCTTGCGCCTTAGTTATTCAACAAGCCTTCAACGCATCAACACCAGTGGTTTTTTTAAAATCCTATCTTAAAAATGGAAAAAACGAAATACCTTTAAATATCATCTTATTATGTCAAAAGCCTTTGAATATTTAGATGGTTCTGTATTCAATACTGGCTTGAGCTGTAGTTTACCTAAATATTTGACACCTAACCTAACCTAGCATAACCTAAACTAGCCTAACCTAATATATGTAATAATAATAATTAACAAACGTCTAAAATAGATACACTAACATATAAGTTCTGATTTGTTTTGAGGTCTGACTTTCGTCCACACACACACACACACACA
>CABFOV010003635.1:29300-43658 GCA_902141375.1 Timema poppense
GTACTATTCGGAACTGCTTCCAGCACCCTTGTTTGGATACTGAACAACCAGCACTATTCGGAACTGCTTCCAGCACCCTTGTTTGGATACTGAACGTGTTACTTTTGTAGTAGAGGATGGAAAATAACTCAAGGAACTGATACAATTTGTCAATTACAATAATTAATTTGGAGTTAAAAACCTTACTGACATGAAGTATGAAGTATTTTTTTGTTTTATAACATCCTTAATATTGTTGAATAAACATTCTGTTGACGTGTGACTTTTCATAAAATAGAGTTTTACATTCTTTAATGTATTTCCCAATGAAATATTTAGTAAATTATAATTGATTTAATTTCTACAATGTTTATGTATAAAACATGTAATAGCTATATTTATATTTTAATTAAACCTATCCTTTCCCAAGTTCAAAATGTTATTGATAAAAATAATATTAAAATAAGCAATGGTGGTATTTGAAATTATTGTTTTATTGTAAAAGTATTTGAATGTTAATTACATTAGCGGGTAATGGCTTGTAAAATATTAATTAAGCACTGAGCAATATCTCCATGTTATTTCAATAATTATTATAAGGGTTTCATTTTTTTTAATATATGAACAAAACAACACTGGTATTACAAGGAAAAAAGGTCACGGTGGTTATAGCGAACAATTCACATCGGTGGGTACATGATACAAAGTCAATCTCGTCTAGCCTAATTTACCTCTGACGTAATGGTCGGGAATATAATTCCAGTTTGATGTTTTGATATGTTCTTTCCTAAATGATTCTAACTTCTCCTCCATGAAAATGTGGATACTTACTTATATATATAGTTGTATTTACATTTTGTATGTGTATAATTTAATTATATATACACACAAAAAATACATATAAATGCATATACATACACATATATAGGAATGGAATGGACCTGTCGTAAGACAGACCACCTAATTATATGCGTAGATGTACATATAACTTTGTATATATGTTTATGAACAGGGGTTTTGTCCTACGTCATATATATGCATATTAAATGTATAATGAATACATACATATATGATGCATAGATATGTATTTATATATGTATATATATTTACACATAAATATATTATATAGAGAGTTATTTATACATTATGGTGTTATTTGCCACACTACTATACTTCTCTACTTATTTTTCTATATTGTAAAAGTACTTTACAACATATTATTTTTGGAGAATTAAATTTCGCGTTGATGTTTGTCCACGGAGTGTCGTCATGCTAATCAGATACACTTTATACTTCATTCAGGGTAGGAGTTTACCTCTGAAAGGTCTTTTTTCCTACCAATATCCTACTATATAATAAATTTCTGGTAGGGAAAAAGGCCTTTCAGAGGTAAACTCCTACCGTGAACGAACTTTATATTCATTTACAAGAATTAGAACAGAAGATCGTCCGGCACTGTTTAAAATAATAATAATAATATTAATAGAGAATTTTGAAAGCATTTTTTTCTGCCAGCCTTAGCTACTCAAGGCGTAATCAGCCGATGACAAGTCAAGAGCGAGTCTCGTTTGGTATGAAAATAAAATAAGTGATGTATTTCTTTGGACAGTGCTGATCCCTTACATAGAGAAAACCTGTGCAGAAGCCCAAGGAAAAGAGGACCTATTTGCTTCTAAAGGTGTGTGAGTTTCAAATTTGATAGATGGAAGTAAACATATTTGCTTTCTCTTTAAATCTTTTCATGTTGATCTCTAAATATTTTCAAATTTTATATTAAATTATATTTTATGCTATATTTATCCCAAGTCCATGGTCATCCCTTATACCTTTGCTATAATGTATTCAAATTCTCCTTGGATTTAGAGAAAAAAACGTTTTAATATTTTTTTTCTAAAAGAAGACTTGGAAGATTGTTTGAGTAAAATTATACTCTTCCTCTTCGCGTTTGAAAACTTTCAGAACGAAATGTGTTCTAGTTCTCTACAAAAATATTAAGAATGATGTACCTTTTATGGTAAAGTGAATTTAAAATATATCTAAAGAGAGCTCGAAGCCTAGTACTCAACCTTTGTGTTTTTGTTGAGTGTAGTTCAATATTTCAACTGGAAAGAAGAAATTGTCTTCAACCAATAGCTTAGATGGAATCATCATGGACAATATTCTGTTTCCTGGTGAGATTTGTTAAATTTATATTTTTATATATATTTATCTACGTAATCCAATATTATTATTATTATTAGCACCGCGTCTTACTACCCGTTCGGGTTATACGCACTTACGCTAATGTGTAATGGTAGGGAACCACGGTGGAGGCCTGGCATTCCCCACATTCACAAGATGTCTTTGTCAGAGGTGAAGGAAGGGTTTGGTAATCAGATAAATTTGTGTCGGGTAATCCAATATCAGATACTATCAAAACTTTTTAAAAAAAGGAACATCTACTAAATTGGTTACGTATTTTAATTTTCTCCAGATAATATTATTTTAATTAAAGAGCTTAACTCACCTGATATAAATTGAAAATTATTTTACAATGGTAGAACAATATTTTTTTTGACCCATATAATTTTAAAAAAATGATAAATTGCAACTTTTAATTTAATTCTTCTGTATTATATATATGATATAAAGATCAATTATTAAATATATATTATCTAATACAATTATTATTAATGATATAATTTAATAAATATTATATATAATATAATAATACTTATATACACAATATAATAATAATAATTATATACAATACAATAATTATTATATATAATATAATAATTATAATTGTAAACACAATATAATAATAAATATTATATTTATGTTATAATTGTTATATTTATAATATATAATATAAAATATAATATAATTATTATTTCTCAGTTATAATCTAGAGATATATTAACTGGAACTTCCATAGGTAGTATTGGGATGTGGAAACATTGACATATTAACAACAACCCACAGATAGCTGGAATGTTTTTTTTTATATCTTAATCCACCCTAGTACCTCTCATTCAGCGAGTCATTTTATTTAGACTGTTCAATGTTGTATTATATGTATTTCTCGAACTCTTGCAAGGATTTATATCATATCAATGTTAGTTATTGTAATTATTATATTAATATAGTACCTTCCAGAAAATGTTCCTGAGCACACCTAGGGGTCCCGAGTTTTATAGGTCATCATGCATCATGCATGCCACCATCAGATCTAGCTGAGGAAAATGATTTTTAAATATTTCTCCTAAGGTTAATCCCTTGGAGTGGTGTCCATCATGTCCATCAAACCTCTCTCTCTCTCTCTCTCTCTCTCTCTCACACACACACACACACACACCAATTTTACTATATGTAATATTCTATTCTAGATAGGTAAGTTTTTTAAGTCATCATCTTCTAACAATTTTATATATTTTATGTGAAAATAAATACAATATTAAAATATGTATATACATATATATATTCGTACTTATAAATATCAATATGTATACATCTTTATGTATCTATATAGTTATATATGTTTATAAACATAAATATATATATTTATTTATATACATAAAATATATATGCATATATGTAAATTTACAAATTTATACATACATTAGACATATACAAACATATACAATATATATACAAATTAATATATTATATGTAAACATATGTACAAATATACATATTATACAAACACAAATGTACTGTACATAGATATAATATCTGTATGTATATTACATCAAAATCGTGAATTTGCTTTCTTATGAAGATGTGTAAGAAGTTGAAAACATCGCCTGAAGTCACACTCCTATAATGAATCTTTCTACCAAATTAGAAATAATTATTAATCATATTCTACCGCTATTTATTTATTTATTTAGTATTTAATCAGTTAGTAGCTAAAAGTTGTTTTTTTAATTTCTAGTATTGATTATCTTATAATTCATAAAATAATGTTTTAAAATTCATAAAATAATGTTTTAATAGTTCAGTTGTGGTATAATCTTGTAAAATATAACTAATAATATCTCAGAAGTTTTATTAAATTAAGAAATAAACAAATAGCTGCTTTTTATTATTGCACAGTGATTTCCTCAGTCACCAAATTGGCTTAAAGTTGTATCTGACCATAGAACCCATTGAAACACTCTATGCGTTTTTGTGTACAAAATATGAAAAATTTAAATTGAATTTTCATTATTTTACAGCACCATCAAGGTGAAATACATTTTTAAGTCTCCAAAAAGTATTACCCGAGCAAGTGGGTAGTACCGATTAAAGCTATTGTTTTGAAAATTTAAATTATTTCATATAAGCCATAGAAAAAAACTGGCATAATATATTGTTCTAAATACTAAAATAGCTGCTATAATAATTCGAGTAGTAAAAATACTTTTTTTTATGTAGTTAACTATTTTTGGCTAATTTTTTTCGAAAAGTGATTGGTATTCACAGAAATCTTCCCTATTTTTGAAAAATTAGATAAAAATTTTATTCGCAAAATTATTGATGAAAAACCATTCTGAACACTTATTGAGATTTTTTTCTTTTCTCCTCAAAGCTCCCTTTCGAAAAATTTCTCTTCATAAAGCTTTCAGCTCTTTTCTTGGCAGCATCCAACAGTAGCTCACCCTCATATTTATCTTCCATCAACCCTGGTATCTGCATTCCATCTCCTTGAGGTCTTGATGGACTATTTCCCCTTGCTCTTCACTCACAGCACCAAGAATTTTCGGGAAGTAGTCCAAATATGAATTTGGTAAGTGCACAATCAAGCTCATCGAAAAACCAAAGTCTTTGATTTTCTTAAGAATGCTTTCAACAATACACTTGAAGTTGGGATCCTTATTGTTTAAAAAACTTTGTCTTTTATAAGTTTCCAAATTACTTGACTGATGAAAAAACTGTCTTTCAGTTTCGCTTCCGACACTCCTTAAAGGTTGTCACTCAAGTATTTAAAACACTCTCCTTCTTTTAACATCGACTTAACAGATTGGTTCATCAAACCTAGCTTGATATGAAATGGAGCTAGGAGGACTTTTCTTGGATCAATCAAAGACTTCCGTACTACATGTTTGGTTCCATGTTCCAAAGCATCCCTACGTGGCCACTCCTGTGTTGCCTACTATCCCGGCTATTCTTTTCGCACAAGAAACATGGGTACTTAGTGAATCCTCCCTGCTGTCCAAGAAGCATTTAAAGTACCTTATAATATACGTATATCGTCCAGCCATGATCCTTGTATTTCACTTTGATGAGAATTAAGGCTAAACATTTTATTCTCGTAGCATTTTTTAAGGTGAAAAGAATGTCCTACTGTTGATGAATCATATTTATAACCATTATTGAGAAGAACTGATTTGAAATTATTTTTGACTAGTCAATACAGAGCCTCCACTCATTCATATTATACTGTATTTCAAACCTCGCCATTAGCCCAGGAACATTGCTAGAGTAAACCAGGTCACCATATTGAGAAACGTATGGTATAATATATTTTTCTCGGTTTCTGAACCTTGAAAAAGAAGTACCAGGAAACATTAAGTTATTTTCCTTTAGCCTAGAGCCTAACAGTCCTGAAGATTCTCTATCAAGACTCAAGACTTTGTCTAAATTGTTGAACTCGATCTAAGAAAAAATTGTCAGGTGAATTAATACAACCCCTTGCAGCCATTAATTAAAATTAAAATCAGATTAAAACCACAAATAAATTTAACCACTATGTAAAAAAGTAAACTTCTGCAAACATTTAAACTAAATTTGAAATACACCTGTCCCTCAAAGATAAAATGGAAAATGAGCAAACATTCAAACAACTGAAATGAAGGAATGTGTAAAGGGGAAACTAAAAGGAAGTGAGTCATCACTTTATCTCCCTGTTTGAATCAGGGAAGGGAACACCAAAAAGGAAGTGAGTTATATTAACTCACTGTCTTACAAACTAAGTAAACAAGGGTTTTTATAGAATTCTCTTGTTAGCTCATGGCACTGCCGTCTATCGTCACCAACTAAACCCCCCTTTGAACCCTCTTAGACCACCATGTCACCTATATAATTGTGTAGCTTTCCTTCAAAGAAGCATCCAGTAAGGTTTCAATTTATTTAGGTGGAACATAATCTATACAAAAACCTCAATGACATTTATAATAAAAGAGATTAAAAAATCATAAATATTAATTTAAGTTAAATACAAACATTTTAATATACCATAGACACACTTTTATATTCATAATAACAATATGAATATAGATCAACAAAAATATAAAAACAGTCAATTGTGAAATAATCTGCAGAATCTCTTTATATTCAAGGTGGAGATCCCTAGTAAAACTCATTTAGCAAAGGTAGTAAAGTGCTAATAACATATAAATTAACGAACATAATTTACCCAAAACCATTTTTGTTTATATTGGTTTTATTAGTTTTAGGGTTTTGTAATTTGGTGCACATGTCAAGTGGTTCCTCAACAACCTCCATTTCCAGATTTCTAGCTCATTGGGAAAAATGAACAATCTTCTGGAGAGTTATACATACATATATTGTAACGTAATTTGCCACCCTACCTTGTATTTCCCTATATTTTTATAATTTTTGTGAATAATTTCCAATTTATTTTTGTATGGAATTAAACACTTCAAAGTTCGGCCGTTGTGTTACCGGCCTGACTAATAATACTATTTACATCCATTCATAAAATAAAAGGACGGAAGGAAAAAGTATAGCATTGTTTTAAATAATTTACATAAGTAATTTTGATTTAAGGAAGAACACTTACCTTTTATTAAACATATTAATTATCCTTTTAAGAAGTTTGTTGACGCTTCATTTATTTGTCGACCATGATTGTTTTAATGCATGTGCATTGCGCAGACCTATCAAACACGTGAGTAGCGAGTCTCGTGATTGTAAAAGAAGGAAAAAGAAGAAACCAGGCAATATGTAAATAACTCAAAACTAGCGCACTTTTCAATTTTGACAGAGATAAATAAATATTTAATTATTTTATGAAAACATTGTTCACATTCATTGGGATATATTTCAATATTTATATTAAACTTGCATTGTATTTGATTTTTATTCCTAGTCCATAGCCAACATTTTATCTTTTGTTTTTAAATATTAGTTTTCTCTTTGGACTTGGAAGTAAAGAATAGAACATTTTTAAATTTGATTTTGGAAGACTTTCTGAAGGAAACTGGGTCTTTTTCCTCTGTGTTGGTCTATCATGGAGCCAAATCTGTGGAGTTCCTAATTCAAATTATCTTTAAAGTGAATTAACGGTAGTAAATTAAAGTACAAGTAGCAAAAATGGAAAGCTAAGTCTGTGTGCAAGAACTAGACTGTTTGTTTTCGTTTAGATTGTGGAAGAATTTGCATTACTAAAGTGAAACAAATTTTTGAATTTGGTGTTTCAATATGGACTAATTCATGGGTGAGGTCAAACCAACTCTTCAACTTCAAAATCATGTCATTATTTTTTTTCTCTCTCCTATCAAAATAAGAATTCTTTTACGACCTTTCAGAAAGACAGACTAATGCAGAGAATTAAGTAACATTTTATTTTATGTCTAGTTATTGATTTTTTAATTATTTATTTTTTTCACTTCTTTTTGATTTCAACAATACTATTTTATACTTTGTTAAATTAGTATCCGAAATTTAATAGGTAGGATTGAGATGTGGTAAAAAGGGAAACAGTAATAAATCCACAAATGTTCTAATAATTGTTATTTATAAAAAAAAAATTTATTGTAGTCTAAATTAAATTTTATTTCACCAATCCATTTTTATCTAAATTGCTCATGTTTTATTTTAAGTATTACTCAGTGGTCTCGAGTATTGAGAGTTGTCGTGCCACTGTCTGAATTAGCCAAGGTGAATGTTTTTTTTTTCTTTTTGATTATTATTTTTTTCCTAGATACTAGGGGTGGCGCCCAACAAAAACACAATCTTTATAAACCTTGATGTTAACAATTGTTATTAAGTAAACGGATTCAAAAGCCACTGATAATAAACCAGAAAATTATAAATTTTATATAATACTCGTTTATGTTAGATTTATTCCATTACAATATACATACATACATACATTTATACGTACATACATACATACATTCATCAATCATATATACACACATAAATATATACATAGATTTATACGTACATAAATACATGTATACATACATACATATATACATACATACATACATGCATACATTCATCAATCATACATTTACATAAATAAATATATACATACATACATACATACATACATACATACATACATACATACATACATACATACATACATACATACATATATGATTACAGATTTATTCATATGGATTTGTGTGAACATTTGGAATACCAGATGATATTTAGAAATATTTGCTTTTTACGATGATTTATACAAATTAAAGTTAAACAACCCTCTTCAAAAATCTTGGGTGGAGAACATATTAATGATTAAAATTTGTGGTGATTTTCCCTTAGCTTAAAGTAAATTCAGTTTACACTTCTCGAGCTGTAAGCCATGTAGCATCTAAACACAATTATTGCTCATATTGTCTTATTGAAGGAAGAAAAAAAGTATATAGGCACCATGAAATATATTTATATAAGTATATATATAGTTATATATATAAATATATATAAGTATATATATAGTTATATATATAGGCACCATGAAATATATATATGTAGATAAGTATATATGTATAAGTGTATTTTTTTAAATCTCTGAACAGTTGTTTTATAACTTACTTACTCAAGATGGGACAAAACTAGTATCGTAGGAGTGGTTTTCAGGAAATATATTTGAAGTTTAAGATAAAATATTTGTTCATTTAATAATAGCATACTATTGGAATTTATGAGACCACATAGTTCGAATATATCAAGGTAAAAATAACATTTAAACAATAATAAGTAATATATTTGTAAAGTAAAAAATGGGACTTTGAAACAGAAATCGAACCCATAGCCCTTGTTTTAGCTTGAAAATGTACATGCTGTGTGTAATTCTTCGTTTAATATAGATTTTTCATTTATATCACAGCGACCGGCGAGTACAGTAAGATTGTACAGAACATGAAAGTGAATATCATGAAAGGAACCAAACGCATGTATTGCACAACGTTTTATTCCTTCCAAAACAATATTATTATTATTATTATTATTATTATTATTATTATTAGCACCGCGTCTTACTACCCGGTCGGGTTATACGCACTTACGCTAATGTGCAATAGTAGGGTGATTATGAGATGAAATGGAGGAACTACAGTTTAACGTGGAATCCGAACCACGGTGGAGGCCTGGCATTCCCCACATTCACAAGATGTCTTGTCAGAGGTGAAGGAAGGGTTTGGTAATCAGATAAATCTGTACCGGGACCGAGGATTGAACCCCGGCCGCAAGCATAGAAGTCTGACACCTTACCCCTAGACCACCAGGTCACCCTCCAAAACAATAAGTGAGCTATAATTTTACATAGATATATCTAGACTTTGGGGCAAGAATCATGAAACATATTTAATATCCGATAGAAGTATTTATAATACATTTTTACTTGTTAGAAACTTGACATCTTTTATATTTCATTTTTCTACATCATATGGATGTATAATTATATAATTAATATGAATCAATATTAAAATTGATCTTGGCTAGTAACAACAAATAATTTAGTGTAATGTACACAAATATATTACGCAAGATAAAGAAATTTTTTTTCCTGTGTGTGAAAATTAATCATCTATTAAGATTAACCTTTATGATAAGCTGAAATTGTCAGGTGCCACAGTAAAAAGTTTATGTTTAGGTCTTGTCAAGAAGAAAATAAAAATAGTCATCACCAGAAGGGCTATAATTTTCCCTCTTATCACTGTCTTCATTAGCCTAGATATTAAGTTCGTAAGACATTCTTGTCCATATACACAAGAGTAACATTTATTAAGACTTTTCTTTTTCCTTCAACCATCTTGATAATGTAACTTGTCATTTTATAAAACAGGAATGATGGTAGAGTGGAGTTGGGCCTTATTTAGATTATGTAGATTACGACCCCTTATGTTATCTCACTTAAGTACCTATTAAATAGCACCAGGTCTTGCTATTACAATAAGCCAAGTGGATTTAATCATGTATGTCGTATTGTGCTAAGTAGGCCTATAAATGCATGCGTTACTAACCAGTAAATAGTGTATAGTTACATAAACGATATGCATCCAGAAAGCATTTGGAGATTAAATTTTTTAATTATTATCAAAATATTGTTTTTATTTCTCCCCACATTTACACTATTCACTTTGTCTGTACACATAATATATATATATTAGTAGGATGATGAAGGTAGAGTTTCACAGTAAGTCTACCCTAGTCCACAAGAAAGGAGAGTTGATAATCATTCATCAAAATAATAATTAATATAATGTACAGTCAACTGAGATTTGAACCCCAACCTTTCCTTCAACAACAAGTCAGATTAAATGAACTTGACATTTAACCCAGTGTGGTTCACTAGACACCTCTCAACTTACTGTCTTCCTTAATAAAAACAAATTTTACAGATTTATTTCGTATTCCGGAACTTACAATTGTAAGTAAGTATCTCAGTTCTAGTGTCGATATTAAAGATGTGTCGATACCAATTTTTATCGATACTCAATATCGATACCACCGTTTTCACAAGATAGTTTATATCGATACTAAAGTCAATACCAACCCATTATATAGGATTAATCACACTGACATTAATTATAATCTTATTAATATTGTCTAATTTATGCACTATGTTAAGATAGGACACATAATTACCACACCACAACACTAGATACTGGACTTTGCTTTATCAATAATAGGTTACAACTATTAAATTATAGTATTTTATACAAGAAGCACGTAAATAAAACTTAGAAAAATTTCTGAAATGTATAGTTATCCTAATTTTCAAAGTTTTATTTAACTAAACTATCTTTCCTAAAAGAATGTGGGTGGTTTTCACGCCATGGTCCTTTATTCTCCTCAACACGGGTCCGTCAGGGGAAGGCACGCAATTGTAGTTGCAGACATTCCTTTGTTCGGATATCACAGGGACTTTTACTACCCGTCCTAGACGGCAAAAAAATAAACGTAAACACTGAGCGGCCGTGAACGTAGAAAATTACAAGTTTTATTAACTTAAAACTCTGTGAAATCGACTGTAAGCTCGTCCTTTTTTATTTAACACCTCCACTTTAACATGCTATTATCGGCTGTAAGTGCATTCTTTTTTATTTGACACCTCCACTTTAACATACTATTATCGGTTGTAAGTTCATCCTTTTTTATTTGACACCTCCACTTTAACATGCTATTATCGGTTGTAAGTTCGTCCTTTTTTATTTGACACCTCCACTTTAACATGCTATTATCGGTTGTAAGTGCATTCTTTTTTATTTGAAACCTCCACTTTAACATGCTATTATCTGTTGTAAGTTCATCCTTTTTTATTTGACACCTCCATTTTAACATGCTATTATCGGCTGTAAGTGCATTCTTTTTTATTTGACACCTCCACTTTAACATACTATTATCGGTTGTAAGTGCATCCTTTTTTATTTGACATCTCCATTTTAACATGCTATTATCTGTTGTAAGTGCATTCTTTTTTATTTGACATCTCCACTTTAACATGCTATTATCGGCTGTAAGTTCATCCTTTTTTATTTGGCACCTCCACTTTAACATGTTATTATCGGCTGTTATTTCATCATTTTTTATTTAACACCTCCATTTTAACATGCTATTATCTGTTGTAAATGCATCCTTTTTTATTTGGCACCTCCACTTTAACATGTTATTATCGTTTGTAAGTTCATCCTTTTTATTTGACACTTCCAATTTAATATGTTATTATCACCTGTAAGTTCATCCTTCTTTATTTGACACCTCCACTTTAACATGTTATTATCACCTGTAAGTTCATCCTTTTTTATTTGACACCTCCACTTTAAAATGCTATTATTGGCTGCTACTGTCGCTATGCACGCGGCAGTGGAGATCCAAGTCTCAAGAACTGCTTCATGACGTGACACGTGACGCATCGAATCACGCGTAGGATTATGTTGCCAGGCAGGCAGTACTATGCCGATTCTACCCCTTGGCCAAGGCCGCAGTTTTTGATTGATTATCGCCAAGTTCTTTATATTTTTCTTTTTATAGCATACTAATTAAGTGTGACGACATTACAATCCCTATATTTTATTGTCATGGGCTAGCATACATATTTTTAATCGATTTAATTTCGATTTCTTCTAATTTTGTAAGAATATTTCGAAATGTTTATATTTGTTCGGTATGCGAAACTATTATTAATGACCCACTCGATACTCGATACCCCCAAATATCGATGGTATCGAGGTATCGCGAAAAATATATCGAAACATCCCCGTCAATACTTGGTTCGTGGTTGCGTGATTGAAGCTATCTTCAACTACTAACAGATTTATTCATTTGCTGGAGCCACATCTCACATTCATAGAGGTTGCGTGATTGAATCACCTGTCAATCGTACCTCTATATAAACCAATATCATACCTTATATGTTGCTAGAAATAATGTTGAAAAATAAAACATTTATTTATACCCAAATCGTGAAATAAAATTTCCAGCAAAATATATTTTAGTTATTTCCGAATATAAAATATTTAAACAAATCTTTTAAATATAAACAAGTGATAGCTTTGAGATATATGAGTATTTAAATCAAAGTGTTTCTGGTTAATTGACTCCGATCACCATATCATCGGCAGTCTAGTCTAACACGAAAGTGACTCCATATACCATGTGGCCACCGATGCGGATACTGTGTAAATTAAATTGTTAGTTGAACTTCATACATAAGCTTGTAACCAGATATTACCCTTGGGATACATTATTAGATAAACATAATAATAGAAATTGAGACTTAGGTAAAAATTAATGGCGTGAAGCTCGTTTAGTAACTGTGCTTAATACACCTAACCACTGATTCCGGTAGCTTTCTGCTTAGATATCAGCTGAATGAGATCTAGTACCTTATATAAGTGCATTTTTCAACATATTAACTTTCCTGATAGACTCTGCTTCATGGTTTTGATTCATGAGACTTAAAAAAAAAATGGTTGGGGAAATGGGTATTTTCCGTTTACATTGATGAATTGATCAAGTTATTTTTCGTAGCTGTTTTATAATTAAGATAGTTTGTAAATTAGATGATGAATATCTCAATCTCTTCAATAAAACCAATTCAAATGAACATAATAAATAATTACAGTGCTCAGTCATACTGAAATACACTGGGAAACAATTTAAATATGATATCAGGCACACAGAGCTCTACAAGTGCCACACTTGGTTTTCATAAGAAGGTAGTTATCATGTGTTCATAAGTTATTTCATGTTGTCCACTGCTGTCACTTATGAAATATATTTTCTATATCTAGGGCTGTGTAGGATTCCAGAAATTTTGAATTTCCGTGGGAAAAATTATTTCCCGTTCCCGACCCGACTATCGGGACAGGTATGCTATAATCTCAAAAATTTTGGGAGAAGTTCAGGTATTGTTCTTTCATTTCTGAATTTATAAATATTGGGTAGTTCTGTAGCGTGTCAATCAGATTGATTGAACACCTACAAGGAAAAAACTAACTATTTATCAATATTCGTGTAATTAAATGCCACGTTGGGGATATATAGAGATATTGAAGCCAAACTACCTCAAAGTTATACTCTTTAACAAAAAAACTGCGTATTAGCCTACATTCAAAACACGTGGATCAGTCAAAATATCAATTACGTTTTAATTATTGCGGTTCTAGATATCACAAAAGAAAGACTAATGTTATTAAAGTTATGAATAAGATTTGTGAATGTGTGCCCTAGTTATAAAAAGGGGTCAGATACAAAACTTATAGCTGACCATGCGGCCGCTAATATAATTTAAAAAATATACATCTATATTATTTCTTTTCGTAAAACAAACAGTGAAAATCAAATAACTAAATTAATACTGATGCATTTTAATACAGGATATATGTGTATAAAACTCACCCAAGGGCAGATGCCTTCAGATATCGTTTACTCATTTCACAAAAACAGAATTTTCTATAATGGCGGCTCCACGTGGCGTAACTTGGCCGGTCAGTAGAAAAGAAGGGGTCGAAATGGAAGAGACGCAGCATTCTCAACGCGCAACTCACACTGCGCCTCTGGTGGTCGACAGAGGAAGCTCGTCAATTTCTCTCTCCCTCTCTCTTTCCCCTATCTTTCATTCTCCCTTATTTTACCTCTGCTTCGTGATTCATTCTCCGTTATCCCTTTTCATGTTCATATCTGATTGTCGCTATATAAGGGTAAGCGCCTTGA
>CABFOV010003635.1:44922-62972 GCA_902141375.1 Timema poppense
TAATGACTTCTGGCCCTTAGCCATCATCCAGCAGGATTTACCAGTCAACTATCCAACTATTTTAATAACACTCAACCTTGTCAAGTGAGACTGTGTAAATGTTATACTATAAATTTGTTCTATATTTTGCTTTAACTAATTCTCAAATTACTCTCCTTTTAGAAATACTACTGCCTCTTGACTGGTCACTGTGTTGCCCAGGTCACTGCAAGTAATCAAGTAATCACTCAAGGATATTTGTCTTGAGAAGAGAATTAAAATGCTATCATGTTCTGCCTAATTGTAATACTTGTAAAATGTAACACTTCTAATGTCTACTCAATAAAACTATTGTGAACTTGAAATGTTCAGTTTTCTAATTTACTTAGTTTAGCAGTATTGGGTGAGGAAGGTTGTTGCAGTTCAACCCCTTTTTATATTTATTATTATTATTTGATATGTGATAGCTATTTATTTAGATATAACTTAAAGCAAATACGATACCTTATATCAATATATTTAAACTAGTCTGCCACAATGTTGAAGTTTTGTGCGCTCTCTATAGAGTTACTACTCTTAGACTACGCCTCATAATTATGCACAGTTTAAAGGTAATAAGTATATTTTATTTTATTCTTAATTCTTTGGTGTTATTAATGTTTCATATGTTAGTGTCCGATTCGTATTCAGTTTTAATCATTATTTATTATTTTAAACTTTCATTAATAGGGTCCATGAAGTGATTTAACAAATTAAATAACGTAAAGTGTTATACGATAGTATTTAAAAAAAATCAGAAACCGTTAGCTATACAATTCTAATTCCCTTTCCCGTCCCAAATTAAGGGATTCTAAAGTTCTCGTTCCCGATCTCATCTCGATAGTTGAGTCTCGTTCTCGTCTCAAATGAAAAAAAAATCATATCGCACAATTCTATCAATATATATATATATAAAGTAAGATAAATAATATAACAAAATACTATCAAAGCTTACAGCAAAAAGATACGTTTGTTAATTCTAAAAGATATTTCTCATGAAAATTGTACAGTACGTGTTTTTAAACCAATAATATGAACAGAGTGTACCATAAAAAAGCCTCACCCTCATACAAAAATAGATGAGGGCCTTTATCTGTTATTCTTATCAACATTCTCTGGAGATCGTTCTCGGAAATACAGATACGGAAATGTTTGTGTGTATCGAGCTCGTGTCACAAAAAGTGTTGTTCTTTGTTCGGGGTGATTGGGGGAGTGGGGGGTGAGGGGTGCTGCTCCCGTAATAAATGCTTTTAATGATGTCCTTCTTGGCAAGTCGTCATGATTCCGGCTCGTGTATTGAGCGTCGCACCGACATTGCGTGTCAACGATAGATCCGACCGTCTGATCCGCATTATGCATTAGGGGTAATTGAGGTAACGTGTTCACAAATAGATTGCGTTTCACCCCCTCCCACTGACACGGCGATGTGGAGAACATGGTTCTCTTTGACCTGCTGATGCTCTGGGGACGATAGCTCATAGCCGCGGGGATTAGTACGGGGATTCATTTCAACTTAACTGCCAATTTGATATGGGATTAACAAACCTGTTGTTCAACTCGGTGGTCTTGGGGTAAGGTGCTCGCCTCAGGAGCCGATATTCTTAGGTGCACTCCTCCAGAGATGAAGTGAAGCCGTCGGTCCCATGACGATTGTGGCTTGTAAAAGAACCTTCTAAGGTGTGAGAAAATAGCTTTTCCGGCAAAATTGATATGCCCTTTCGCTATCGATATCAGAAATTCTCATTTGCCCTATACAAGCAGTCGGTTTAGAAAGTGCATATTAGATACCTGAAATAATTAAAATGAAATGACCAAACTGGTTGACGTCATCGAGGGAAACGAGGACTATACATCAAGATCGTCTGGAGGGTTTGTTGGTGGTGGGGAGTTCGAGGCTAGAATCTTGGCTAGTGACTACTGAGGGGGGCTTTTCATTAACTGTTCCTATCTCTACCTCTACACAAATGTGGGCACATTTTTCTGGATTTTATTTTCTTCCTTTTTATCCTATTATTATGAATACATATATATAAATAAACCCAACGGGTAGTAAGACTCCAATCTATCTATCAAATAAATAACATATTACGGATTTTTAGAAATTTAGATTTATTTAATATATATTCACATTTTATATAATTTATTAAAAATATAGAGCTAGCATGTTCACCACATCTTATTACCCTTTGGGATGTATGCATACTAGAGGTATAAATGAGGTAGATAGAAATTATAGAAAATGTATCACCATTTGAGTGAAGGGAAAGGGGTAAACCATTTAGAAAAAAAAACACCTTTGGTACACCCAGTAGAGAATGGAGTCTTGACCTTTCTATCACTATAAATAGAATATCAGCTGAGAGTTACGTCATTGAACCTACAACCGCCGATAAGAGTACGTATTTCAATAATTTTTTTCGCGGTGAAACTTCTACCTATCATCTGTTAATGTCTAGTGTGGTAAGCTTAAATTTCTTAGTCATATTTGACATATTTTTTTATAAAAATAAATATTATACATTTTATATAAGACAATAAAAAATAATGTGATATTTTATACCTCAATAAAAACTAAAAGCCCCAAAACAAAATGCATTTATTTAAAACATAAAATTCGGTTGGTATACCTCTAGAATTTTTCACTTCTTTACCTAAAAGTGGAGATATTTGTTTAAAGCTCATAAGATTCATTAAACGAAATAATATACATTGTTTGGGAAATATGATGGGGAAAATAAACATCATATTCCACTAAATATCATAAATTAAATAATACTCACGATTACAGAAACATATTAAGAAAAAAAAAATCATCTCTGTTTTTCAAAGAACGTAATAATCTATTCCGCATTTCCCAAACATTGGATACAAAATACATTTGTCAATAGCTCAGAAGTTATTGGTTTAAAAAAATGTATTGCAAAAAATACTATTACCTGCTTTGTTTGCCGCATGGTCTAATGCGTTACTTTCATGTTGGACTAGACTTACGATTACAGGGGGATCAGGGTTCAAATCCCAGTAGGTGTACTGAGAGTGGTTATTCCAAATGGGTTTTACACTCTCCCTCAACCTAAATGTGAGTACAGTGTAATAAAAAAAATAGTCAAAAGAAAAATATTTTTTTTTACCTCGGCTGATTCGGTGTGAGAGACATATGTATTAACTTTATATATATTTTATATATAATTTATATATATTTTATATATAATTTATATATAATTTATAATTTTGTCTAGTATCAAGTGTCTTCTGACATCTTATGCTGTAACAACAATAGTTAACATCAAGATGTATAAAGATCGTGTTTTTGTTGGGCGCTACTCCTAATATCTAGGAGAAAAATAATAATAACAATAAAAAAAGAAATTTAACCTCGGCTAATTCAGACAGTGGCACGACGACTCTCAATACTCGAGACTATTGGGTAAACTTAAAAACTAAAACATGAACAATTTAGATAAAATGGATTGTTGGAACAAAATATAATTTTGACTACAATAAAAAAATAAATGTATAAAATAACGATTTTTGGCACTTTTGTGGATTTATTGTTGTTTGCCTTTTTACCTCATCCCAATCCTATCTATGGAATTCCAGTTAATTATAATTATAATTTAACAAAGTATAGAACAGTATTGTTGAAACCAAAAAGAAGAGAAAAAATATACAATCAATAAAAATTAATAATTATACATAAAATCAAATGTTAATTAATTATCTGCATTAGTCTATCTTTCTGAAAGTAAATGAATTCAGATTTTTATAGGAGAAAGAAAAAAAATTATAATAACTTAAAGTTGAAGAGCTGGTTTACCTCACCCATGAATAATTAGCCCATATTGAAACACCAACTTCATAAATTTGTTTCACTTCAAATTCTTCGACAATTTAAACGAAAAATAAATAGCACACACACTTAGCTTTCCATTTTTGCTACTTGTACTTTAATTCAGAACATTTAATTCACTTTAAAGATAATTTGAATTGGGAGCTCCACAGATTTGGCTCCATGTTGGACCAAAACCGAGAAAGAAGACTCCTCCTATTCAAAATCTTCCAATAATAAAATTTAAAATGTTCTATTCATAATTATTAGTCCAAAGAAAAAACTAATATATATATATTTAAAAAAAGATAAAACGTTGGCTATGGACTTGGGAGAAAATCAAATTCAATGCAAGTTTAATATAAATATTGAAATATATCCAAATGAATGTGAATAATGTTTTCACAAAATAATTAAATGTTTATTTCACTTCTGTCAAAATTGAACAGCGCGCTCGTTTTGAGTTATTTACACCGAGCTTTGTTTCTTCTTTTACAATCACGAGATTCGCTACTCATTTGTTTGATAGAACTGCGCATGCGTTAAAACAAACATGGTCGATGTTGAAAATAAATACAAGAATCAAACAAAATTCTTAGAAGGATAATTAGTATGTTTAATAAAAGGTAAGTGTTCTTCTTTAAATCAAAATTCCTTATTTAGATTATTTAAAACAATGTTTTACGTTGTTCCTTCCGTCCTTTTATTTTATTTAATAGATTTAAATAGTATTATTAGTCAGGCCGGCAACTCAGTGGACGAACTTTGAAAAGTTTAATTTCACACGAAAATAAATCGGAAATTGTTCACAAAAAGTAGAAAACATAGGTAAATACAAGGTAGGGTGGCAAATTACGTCACAACAGATCCTCTAAATTAACCTTTTCTCAGCCCTAAATAATTAGCGAAATCAGCATGCCTACAAATGCGTACAGCCTGAACAGGTAGTAAGACGCGGTGCTAAAAGATAATGCTATTAATTTTAATAGTATTACAACCTTGCAATTATAAGCTATTTTATACCTCAAAGAGCTGTGGATACGATCAAAATGGTTTATATCCGCTTATTTAATTACCCTCTAAGTATTTCTTCATAAAAATATTCGAATTTGTTTTTTTATTACTAAATAATGTCTATACACAAAAATACTCTTAATTCTAGGGATAAATAAATATTTCCAAAGATTCCTTTGGAGGACCCTCTGAGCAACCTAGATACCAAGTCATAGCCTGATCAGTAAAATATTATCGGTTCTAGTTGCAGAACTAGACAGACGGCATCGTGAAAATAACTTTTTCTAGTTCATGAGGTAGACAATAGACATCCATCAAACTCTCGAATTCAATTTTTTTTAAGATAACAATAACTTCTCCTCCCCACTTGTTGCTAAAAAGTAAAGAATATAAAGAATGACTTTATACATTTGTTTTCATTTCTAGTTTATCATTCTGAGCTACCTCAGTTAACGATATATATCACAATGTTTTGCTTCAGTCTGCGAAAAATCGTCGTATCAAGATTTAAACACAAGGGTTCTCAAACTGCGCGTCGCTTCGGCCTGAGGTGATGCCGGTCTTGATCCATGGCGTCGTGGCTCTAGGGAAATACTAGAACTTATAATGTTCTGAAAATTGAAAAATGACACCTGGACACGGGAATCGAACCCGGGACCTTTGGCTTAGTACGTCAATGCTCTTACCACTGAGCTAGCCAGGATTCGTCCCGTGTCCATGGTCATTCTTCACTCGTAGTTTAAGGCAGAGTCCATGATGGACGTGCGGAAGTCGTCAGCTTATAAACATATGATTATATAAGATCACAGCCATCAGACAACGCAGCCATTTGCGACTCGGTAGTTGGCATTTACTTATAATGTGTTGTGAAATGCAACATGCCCATTTTCAATACGTGCACTAGTCCATATTTTAATGAATAGAATAAATCATATATTATTATTATTAGCTCCACGTCTTACTACCCGTTCGGGTTATACGCACTTACGCTAATGTGTAATGGTAGGGTGATTGTGAGATGAAATGGAGGACCTACAGTTTAACGTGGAATCCGAACCACGGTGGAGGCCTGGCATTCCCCACATTCACAAGATGTCTTGTCAGAGGTGAAGGAAGGGTTTGGTAATCAGATAAATCTTTGCCGGGACCGAGGATCGAACCCCGGCCGCCAGCATAGAAGTCTGACACCTTACCCCTAGACCGCCAGGTCACCCATAAATCATATAATAACACATATAATATTTTCTTGTGAAAGCGTCTCATTCATATGAGTTCCGGATTCTAACACTTCTTGAAAACTTGGCTACATAGATTACCCAGACATGAGTAAGAAATCCATGAGGGTAATTCTCACTTTTGCCACATGTTACCTTTGCTAGGCAGGATTTTCAGCCATGATGGTAATAACATCCAGATATAGAAGCAAAGTTAATGTTTAAAAGGAGACCCACGTAATTGTATCGAACATTATCCCCAGAGTAAATATTTTTTATGACGAGAAACAAGCTCATCCATCCTATTAAGACGTAAATATATCTGTTAGGTAATTTCTAAAATTACTTTAAAAGCGTGAAGGTCAAATGAAGGTTATTACCATTGTGAAAGACAGGCACTTGTTTTTGTTTGTACGAAGAGTCACCTATCGCGTACAATGTGTTTGTTCTCTCAGATCAGGTTTCATGTAAGAATGTGTCCCATTTTTAAATGTTAGGGAAAAAATGAAACTGGAATAATAAAATACAGGATGAGATGTTTCGCCATTATCAAAAAATTGTACACATGAGATCATGTACAACAAATATATGTCTACATACTCTAATTCCTTCTTATTCACTTCTGTAATCATGTTCTAATTTTGTATTTTTCATTCAAAAGAAAACAAGCTATTATTGTAAATGGCCATTTTCTTTTTAAAAAAATGACATCAAAATGAGTTAGGGCATTTGAAGAAATACTATTAGATACAAGGATGTTTCAAGGGAGATCTGACATGGTAAGGGTGGCATGGTATCAAAACGTTTGGGAACCCCTGCTTCAACTGATAATTCTTCAGCTTCTTTGGCATTTATAGCTCGAACATGATCTACACATTTTTTTATGCAGGTGGATTTTAATAATTTTCAATTTTCAAAAATAAGCTCTCCGTTGATTTAACAATGAGTGTCAAAGTAATTCTAAATAGAATATCTGCTGCATATTTAGATAATTTGGGCTATAAAGTTTAAAATTTTACTTTTAAAACATTTATAAAAGTATTAGTTGATTTATGGTTAAATATTTTACTCTGTTATTACTTCTGATATAAATGTTTAATCAATATACATCTACAGTTATTTGAGAAATTTGATATTTTTATGATTCCATCATCATTGAGATAAAGACCATATTTTGTAAATAGAACAGAGAATCTATTTACTACATCAAGAAAAGAGCTAGGATTGTTCATAAACCAAGAAAAGGAAGCTTTGTGGTTAAGGGAGGGTTGGTTGGAGGGAAGGGGGCTTATAAGACGGGGAATGTTTCCACAAGCAATAGTCACCCCTCATATGTACCATTCCAAAGAACTAATATTTATAAAAAAAAATATTTATTCTACTGAAGAATGTCATTAGATTAACTTAAACAACCCCTAACTCTTTTTGTGGATATGATTGCTGGAAACTTAGGTATAGGGGTTCGAATCCCGGTCGGATGTACTGAGGGTGCTTTTTACCCTTAATTACTTTACAATCCCCTCACATTACATTTACTCTAAATTCTACTCTTCTTCATCCCTACCCTATAAGAGTAAATATTTGGATAGCACTAACGTGTATTAAAGTGGTAAAGATATATTTTAACATATGTGAGCTAAATAAATTTAAAAAAACCTATTTGAATATCTTATTTGATTTTGTAGATTTTCTTTATTTGTCGTATTTGCCAAGCCGTTGCGTGTTGCTAACTCTTGCGCTAAGAGCCTGATGAAACATAGTCCACTGGCCTTCAGAAAATACAATCTCTTTTTTTCAGGTTAATATTTTAGCAAATATCAATACACAGGCACTGTCTGCATGGAGGGGAGCAAAATTCAATTATTTCAAAATATTTGAAAAATGACAACTGTACAAAGGTCTCGAGCCCGATTTCTTCGACAAAGCACCTCAATGCTCTACCGTTGAACTATTATATAAGTGCCAATAAACAGTTGAGAAACGTTCACACATTCAACCTTCCTCCGACCCCCCCAAAAAATGATTTAGTCTTTTGTAGGGTTGTTGAAATTAAATACTCAGAAAAGTGTATACAAAAAATAGCAAATTGACCTTATTTTCGGTAATTGATACAAAACTATATTTAGATTTTTTTAACTTAAATTTTAAACAAACAATTTGTTTTAACGTAAACTGGGTATGCTATGTCAGAAGTCTGTACACAATCCTATCCACTGATACCCTATTCATCGATGTAGGCATTTTATTATTTGAGAAAAAGGGTGTTGACAACAGAAATAATATAAAGGATTGATAATTAAAAAAAATTAAAAAATGACAGTTTCAGATCACATGACTTGACGTATGAAATCATAAAATCAAGGTATACCCTGTAACTTTTTCTAGATGTCATATATATTCAATGATAAGCGAACTGTGGGAGTAAATAATACACAACTACACATCACTGAACGATATCATATCTTTTTGTACATTTGACCGAGTATAGACTCAACCTTTCATTTGATAGAATTGTTTATTACTCTTACTCTCGTTTTATCGACCGTACTAGTTGTAAGTCGATATATGGCCAGCTAATGTTAATACTTCCTAATATAACTAAACCAAACCTTCTATTTTAAACGCAAAATGATTAGGTTTTGTTAGGCTGGGCTAACTTGTTATAAAATAATATTTCTGTAACCTAATTATATTAAGTAAGAGTAGCTAAAGTGAGAATTAACTAAATTAATTTTAATGAAACAAATAGCCGAAACAATTGTTAATGCATATTAGTGTGGATATTCCCTCATAGATATCATATTCTAAAAATTGAAAAATGACACCTGGACACGGGAATCGAACCCGGGACCTTCGGCTTAGTACGACAATGCTCTTACCACTTAGCTATCCAGGATTCGTCCCGTGGCCATGGTCATTCTTCACTCATAGCTTAAGGCAGAGTCTAAGATGGACGTGCGGAAGTCGTCAGCTTATAAACATGTGATTATATAATATCACAGCCATCAGACAACGCAGCCATTTGCGACTTAGTAGTTGGCCTATTTCCAGCCATTCGACAATTATCTAATTATATAATTGTACAGGATTGCATATATTAATGAAACAAATAGCCGAAACTATTGTTAATGCATTTTAGTGAGGATTACACCTTTTAGATATCATATTCTGAAAATTGAAAAATGACACCTGGACACGGGAATCGAACCCGGGACCTTCGGCTTAGTACGCCACTGCTCTTACCACTGAGCTATCCAGGATTCGTCCCGTGCCCATGGTCATTCTTCACTCATAGTTTAAGGCAGAGTCTGAGATAGACGTGGAAGTCGTCAGCTTATAAACATGTGATTATCTAAGATCACAGCCATCAGACAACGCAGCCATCAGCGACTCGGTAGTTGGCAATTTTGCGGCCAATTGACAATTATATATATAATTGTACAGGATTGCATATATTAATGAAACAAATAGCCGAAACTATTGTTAATGCATTTTAGTGAGGATTACACCTTTTAGATATCATATTCTGAAAATTGAAAAATGACACCTGGACACGGGAATCGAACCCGGGACCTTCGGCTTAGTACGACAATGCTCTTACCACTTAGCTATCCAGGATTCGTCCCGTGGCCATGGTCATTCTTCACTCATAGCTTAAGGCAGAGTCTAAGATGGACGCGCGGAAGTCGTCAGCTTATAAACATGTGATTATATAATATCACAGCCATCAGACAACGCAGCCATTTGCGACTTAGTAGTTGGCCTATTTCCAGCCATTCGACAATTATCTAATTATATAATTGTACAGGATTGCATATATTAATGAAACAAATAGCCGAAACTAGTGTTAATGTTATTGTTATTGTTAAGTAAAGAATGACCATGGGCACGGGCCGAATCCTGGTTAGCTCAGTGGTAAGAGCTTGGACGTACTAAGCCGAAGGTCCCGGGTTCAATTCCCGTGTCCGGGTGTCATTTTTCAATTTTCAGAATATGATATAAATTAATTTTATTTAAAAAAAAATAACTACAAAATGTCTTTAAAATAAACTCTCAGTCTATGTAATCATGTATACTTCTTGTATTCTATATTAGGATTTCAATGTTAAGTAACCTGCTTCAGTGTCCACATGGTCTAAGGCATCACTCTTGCAATATACAGGACTGCCTATGACACTGAGATCGGAGCTAGGACTCAGTCTGGTGTAGTGAGGGTGGTTTTTCTTAAATGGTTTTCCACTCTCCCAGCACGCAAATGTGGATACCTCTCTATAATGTAACCTTTATTATCCCTAACACGTTAGTGTAATTAATACATAGACGTATAGCCCGAACGGGTAATAAAACGTGGTGCTTATAAAAAATGAGATATCCCTCGTTAGGTTTTGCAGTTCTAGCACTAATGCGTGAAACACACAAGCCATTAACAAAAAATTAGAGTTATTTATAGGGTTATTTCATTTGTTACTCTACAGTGTTAGCTATCTTTTAATTAGAGTAGTAATCGGTTTGTGTGAATAAATAGCCAGGTTGTATAAACTGTAAGTGCAAATTAAATAATAATGTTTAACTTTATCTGTATAACTTTCATTGAGCAAACAAATATTTTTGCTAATTAATTAATTAATACAAACCAACCAAACCATGAACAAAGGTCATTGTATTATAATCTGCATTTTCTACTTGGATTTGAGGCTGGATTTTATATTCTAGGTTCTCCTTGCTTTTTAAATTCAAATAGCATGACTATGAATTAATACGATTACATAAAATCATGTTTTTAATTTTTTTAATGTTTTATTTTTGGTCACTTTTTAAGTTCGAAAAATGTCCACGCCTCTTGAGTGGTATCACTACAATTTCAACAGATTTCATCTTCCTATCAGGTAGAAATACTACAATTTCAACAAATTTCATCTTCCTATCAGGTAGAAATGTACTAAAAAAAATTCAGGACAAATATACATACATATATACAGACACCATAGGATGTAATTAATATGTATTAGATATTATGTACTTAAGAATCAAATTATGGTATCGCCAAATTACTTAAAAAATATCTTAATTCTAGAGCATACCATGCATCCCCATCACACCATTTCATCACGGTGAACACATGCATCAGTGGATACGCGAGTAAAATCGTTAGGCTCGTTTATTTATTTTTTGTAACACAGAAGTCAGGGCTACAATATCAGAGCTGAGTATACAGAGTGATGGGTTTTTACAAAAATAGATTTCCATTATCCCTACATAGGAATACGGTTAGAACTTACTTCGAATTCTGCCTTCCTTTAAACCCCGCATTCTTCTATAATATATGCGAATAGGTTGGACTTGTGGTAAGACGATATGAGCAAAATTAAGAGCCATCCTTTTCATATTATTCAACTGGATTCAAATTTTTGAAAATTATTACATCAATTAGGTGTTAAATAACGTAATAGTTTTAATATCTATTGCCACATCTCCACTCCCTACACTTTCTACAATCGCCCCACTCCAATCTCGTGGACCCTAACAAGTAGTACATATGCCCTTGTTGTCGGGACGTTGTAAGTGTACACACTACACAGCTTGCCGCCGGCGGTTCACCTTAAAAGTAACGAAACAATTTCGCAAACTCCACCCCGTCAACTGCTAACTTCTCTCCTTCGGACAAGTCAAGCTTTTCACCGGGATCACAAGCAACCATTGCCCCAAGACCAAAAAGTAGGAGCTGGAAATTCGTAAAGGAGAATTCTGTAGTAATAACACCAGGGGTGTAGTGTCAGGGTAGGCTATCAGACTCAGTCTCCCCAAACATTGTACTGGAAGGTTCACAGAAATAAATAGCAAAGGTTTATGATACCTCTCAAGGAGATAAAATGGACAAAAGTGCCTCTTTCACGGAGAAAATATTTTTTAATCCTTTTTTCACCTCATTTTTTTTATCCCTGGTCGAGCTATACGCTTATGTACTTACTAAGCGAATGGTTTTAGGAATTAATAAAGCTATATTTAGGTAAAGTGTACCAGAATTTGCGTGAAGAGCATGTAAAACCATTTTGAAAAAATTTACCTTCTGTACTCCCGACGGAGATTAAAACCCTTACCTCCCTGTCATCGGGGCTTTAGTCTACTAATAGCGTAACGCCTTAGACCATGCGACCATCCAAATGGGTCACTTTCGCTATTGAAACTAGCGACATTTTGTAATAAATTTAATTGTCTCTATTTGTCATCACAACTCTTAAGATTCCCTTTCCTCTCTGCCTACTACAGGGGTACCACTATTAACTCGAGAATAAACTAGTCAACAAGTGATTGGCCAATAACTGATATAGGCTTATATTACCGTATTGAACATCTCACTGTGAAATCTGTATTGTTCTATTAATAAAATCAGTGAAGAATATATTATCTTCCGAATTGTTAATCGAAAATTGTTGTATTGATAATTTCAGTCTTCACTTCTTCATAATGTTAGCCACGCCCTTGAAATCTTAGAAATAAGATCCTGTTTTAGACAGCTGTATTAGGAACATGGTGATAATTCACTTTACCTATAGTAGGAACACTGTAAAATTTTGCTGTGTTAGAAAAAGAAACCTATTTAAGTGTGACAACAGTAAGAATTTACGTTGACAGATTATATACTTGATGAGAAGAGGTTTACGTTTATTCCCCGTTCCAACCAAAACATGTGGATAATAATACGGTCTAGTGTTACAAATTTATATTGTTTTCTTATTTTGAAAACATGTAATTTTTTATTTTTGTTTTCAGCCGAGACTCGTAAAGAAAGCTTAATAATGAATGTTGTGATTGATTAAAACCCTTAACATTCGTTGTTAGCCAAAGCTTAGCTCAATGCTGGAAAATATTTTTGATTGCTTGTACCTAGTGTATGGTTAAAATTCGTTAAAAAAAATTGCGTACACATCCAAATTGTAAAATAATATTTCTTGTTAACCATCATGGTGTGCAAAGTTATTGGATTTGGGGAACCAATTTAACAAGAAATTAGAGTGGTACTATTTGACGTTTATGAACGCTATTAGGTAAATCTCTAATATGAAGCTCTCCATTTAAATATATACATATAATTACGTAAAGACAATAATATTCAGGGGAAATTGTGGGCACACGGAATAACTCAGGCTGGTGGTAAATGGATCATCTTACAGATATTAAATTCAGAGCCGGTGTTAAAATAAAAGTTTTCTTCTTACTTGCACACAAATGCTTAGAAAGCTGATTTGATCTCACCCCAGTAGAAAATGGTACGCCATAGTAGAGTAGAAATAAGAAAAAAGCACCCAAACGCGGAGCCAATTACCACAAAAAACTTATTGACTTTTTCTGTACTAAAACATAATATCAAAGAACATAATGTGTAAAATATGCATTCATATCTGATAGAAATGTTTTTTATGGAATATATACTTTACAAGCAATAAATAACGTTTAACTAACATATGTATCTCTAAATGATTTTATTTATTATGAAATTAAAATAATTACTTTCAGTAAATCTGTCACTCCACCATAAAGAACTATGTATAACACTAAATATCTCCTTCATTCTTGTAATATTTTTCTTCAGAATTTGTGTTATCTTTCCCATAACAGTTTTGGGGGTCCATTACGACGGCAAGAACATTTCATTTTATAGCATGGTTCATCGACCGTAATTTTGTGGGTGAAATGTATCATATTCCACAATCTATCTGGCGCAGTGCTCATGTCTGTCTTGGTTGGATGAAATTGTTCATTTAGCTTCTGCCATTCCCACAGCATAGGATCAGGAACAGTCATATCAATATGTTTACAAGTGATGCATTGCAAATGAACTTATAGTAGATGAAATTTTACAGCATTTTTGGTTGGAGGCATATGGTAAATGTCAAGTTCCTTCTTTGTAGAAGCTATTCTCTTAATTTAATTGTCATAACTAAGCATATTCAGGTTGCGTGTGTGACCATTTACACCATACAGTTATACCAGAACTTTGCAATGGATGTTTACCAATTCTTCCCTACTCACATTTTCTTCTGATTCAAATCTGGAATCCCAATTACATAAAGTAAACGATTTGATAATAAGTCGAAACGCATAATACTTACAGCCTGGCTTATCAAAACCTTCTTCATATCACTTATTTTGTTACTTATTAGGATATCCATAAAAGTCACCAATATATCTGGTACTAATTTTTTAGTTTTCTTCAAAGGATGCAAAGTCTGATTCACTAGGATACCATTTCTCATTTAAATACAACAAAATGTTTCACAGTTTTGATCAATTTTGCTGCCGCTTGGATTAATCTAAATTTATATTTATCAGGATCATCTAGTATGTTTGTCTGTGGTAGTGCAAAATTATTTCCGCTACATTTTTCCAAAAGGTTATCATATTAAGTTTTCCTTCTTTGTAAGAAATTGTGACATTTTTCCCCAACCACTCTTGTGGTTTCTTCTGTAAGAGACGAGAAATGTACGGCTCGTCTCTCTCTAGTAGAAAACAACGCATCTTTTCCACCAGATCATGGACTTTTGTTGGCTCTTCACTGTTTTCTTGTAACCACTCACGTGTTTTTACAAAAGCTTCATAACTACAGTAGCCCCATGGCTTCTTTGGTGCTGACTGACAGATCACAGATGACAGATAAAAGCTTTGAAAAGTTACAAGACCAAATTATGTATCCCTACGCCAAACTATATGATCTGCAAAAACATGTGCTTAGCAGCTGTCACTTCTGATGGTCAAAATTTAGGTATACACCTAAATGTTGACTGTAAGAAGTCAGCTGTGAACTGTCAGTCAGCACCAAAGAAGCTATGGGGCTACTGTAACTACATCAATAGGAAGACCGATTAATGTAGAGTATTTTTGTCTCTTTTCATGTACGTACCTCACAGGAACAAGATCTCCTTTTTTAAAATTAATACTACGTACTTGATGGTAGGTCTACCTTGCCTCTGCAGCGGGCAAGCCAATGATATAAAGTAACCTGGCATGTATATTTTCCGACCACAGATCACTCATATTTTTGCATGCCCTAACAGTTGACATAAAAAACTGAAAAGTACGCTAATTTTTTCCGCTTCTCGCTATCCGTAATAAAAGACTACAAAATAAACAATTTTATTTGAAAATGAAGGAGTGTACGCTTTCACGTAGCACTCTTGAGCTAGTTGAAGCAATACATTATTGTTATGTATTCATTTTAAAAAAACTTTTGAATTTAAAGTGGAATTACATACACACGTTTACGTTCAATGTGGGCTTTGACAGCATTAGTAGGCATAGGATTTAAGAGTTTATTGATTTCATCCCCTCGCTTTTTGCTGGCGTTTATAATGTTTGATAAACCTTTGGAAGTGTCACACATCATTCTCACCAAGGACGTTGCAACACAGAAGAAAATTTTCTTAATTACTTTTGAATATTATTCTTTCAGATAAGTCAGATATAAATCACACCCACCTAAAAAAAACACCTAGTATAAACTTTGTATAATATATTGCAAATGTACAGTACAAATACGCTAATGTCTTCTTTTTGCACAATATTATAAATGTATAGGTTTAATATATTAAAAATATATTTTTTTGTGGAAATTTGTTCAACCTTCTCATCTAAACCGATTAGAAAATCAGGGTCACACAATACTATATCTGGACTTGAATCCAGGCAATATCTAGTGACGTCAGTCTCCCTCTCCTTCCCACGGAACCAGCGCGAGGAGGGACATGGTGGACTAAATGTGTCGAATAAAATTCCACGAATCATTTTTAGAGGGGCGACTTGCAGCCAACGTTGTAACAACCCAGTAGTAATTACTTATAATACTTTTAATATTGTGTAGTCAGAGTAATAGGCTCACAAATAAATGTTTAAATTCTAGTTTACTTCTTCTTATATAAAAATAATTTGTGTATAGCTATTTAAAGTGGACTTATATAAATAATGAAGAAGATGATAGGATGTAATAGGACGTGATTGATAGAGGAATGGATTTTGTAAAGGAAATATGAAACGTAGGGTTGCTTTTTGCGCTTTTTAAAAAGAAGACTTCATTCTTAACCTTTTTGTTTATATTTTTCTATATAAACATTTAAAATACTTTTCAATCAATTCTTCCCAATTGAATAAAATAATTTTCTGTTAATCTATGAATATTGAATATATATTATGGATTATCCACAAATATGAAAGCATCCTTATTTAACAAACCTTGACGTGTAATATTAAATTTTTATATGATTATTATTTACATTCAAAAATACACCTCTAGCTACCATTCCTAGAAACTAACTATTCACCTGTTCCATGAGTGTTGTACTTTCATGGAAATATATATTGATTAATTTGAACTTGTGTTTTTAATTATGAATAACAAGCCCTAAGGCACGCATATTATATAATTAACAAATATGTTAATCGAATACATACAATAATTATCTTCATAAATTTGATCCAACACAATAGCATTTAAGGGCCATGCATGGTGTAGAATTTTTTGTTATTTTATTATGACAAATCCTTCTACCCCCTCCCCCCAGTTCACCCCCCAGTAAAATCACGCTGTTCATAAGATATGTTATACATTTAGAATATAAAATCACCTTTAAGTTAGTAAAATAGTTGAATTAACAGTTTAGTTAAAGCCTGAGATTCACAAATAGAATCCGTATTATAATAGAAAAAGGTTTCAAATGTTATATTCTTTGAAATGCTCGCCATTCTCACATCCGATATCACTGTATGTAATTGTAATTTGTAGCTGTATAACTTAAATAGAGCTCGTAACAGAACAGTGTTTGGACTTTTGATGTATTTCTGAATCAAAATATTACAGATAATTTACAATCAGGCTAATAGTTTATGAATTATGATATCGAATCATTAAATAGCTCCAAGTTATTACTTATCTCATGTATGGCTGTAATTAATGTCTACTTGTTAAATTGATACATTGAAATAAATGTTGTGCAGTGGTTTGAATTATTTACACAAAAAACAGTAAAAATGCTATACAATTATTTATGTTACATTAGCAATTATTATTATTATTGCTTCCTTTAAATAGTGATATTGCCATACAAACCGCAAGTAGGAACTCTCCAAAATCTTTGCAGGCAGGTATATAACAGTATTTTGAGTGACGTGAATTTAGAGAAATGTCACCTCCCCCCGTTATGTACCTTAACCATGTGGGCCTATGGCTCTGTCAGGATGTCTTTGGCCGAGGATAAGAGGGGGGGTGGTATTGAATACTTGTGTGGGATAGTGATTGACAATAGACTTGAGTTTTAAAAGGTTTATTAATACTACCGATACTAAATCTATAACAAATGTTATGTCAAAAGTTAAGTTAGAATGAACGAACTTAAATAATAATAATAGGAGACATGTGAAAAAACCCGGTGTTATAAGGTGGTCCCAATTTGTTTGCCAAACCATGCTCCCTGGGATCTAGTGGCAACCCCTGAACTTGTACTGGTGAGCCTGACGTCTTAGCCCACGTGACCCCTAGTTTACGATGTTCTGTAGTCAGCCAAGAAGGGCTCAATCCCTCCCATTTTAACAGGGCCACCACCCTAGTTTCTAACTAAGGAATGCTGACACCACCTTTTAGGTCAATTTATCTAGTATATTTGTTTATCGAATCATCATAACAACCTAGGAACGTTCGTTTTGTCATTCGCAAATCACAACATATAATGTGTACACAAACACGCCTTCCAATTGAGGCCGTATGGTTACACTACCTGGGGTTTCATTTAAAAGATTCTAACACATTTTTGAATCTTTTAACTCCCTCCATACTGTTTGAGAAAATTTCATCTTCCTTTTGTTTATTTACAATTATCAATTCCATGAATCAACATTAGTCACAGGGGTGACCTGGCGGTCTAGGGATAAGGTGTCAGACTTTTATGCTGGCGGCCGGGGTTCGATCCTCGGTCCCGGCACGGATTTAT
>CABFOV010003636.1:0-11625 GCA_902141375.1 Timema poppense
AACTTTTGACGACTTGTTTGTAACACAAGAATGTTCGTGTTTTACATTTGAACGGGGCTAAGCTAGATTAGCCCGTTACAAGTTTAAATATGTGGTACATACTATTTGAGGTAAGACGTGGTTCACAAAAATCATCTGATACTACGCGTAGCGAGGTTTTGTTTTAACTTGGCCATTTGGTATTTAGTTTCTCTGAATGTTTTTTCTTCATTAACTTAAAAGAGCTATTTAACAGTCCCTTTGCAACCTGCGAGCCCTTCAATTACTCAAACACACAACATACTCACGGGATTCTGAAACTTGGTGACCGATTTCATGTCGCTACAATTAATTAATCTAATTTGAAAACTTTATTTTGACTTTGAGTGTGGTCTGATGTGACGTAAACAACCACTTGTGTTGATTGATTATTGGACGGGACTGTATCAATATACCAAGCGTTTAGGGACAAGAAGTTACTTGAAGTGTTGACAACATACGTTTAAGCACCCTTGATTTAATTTTACCTTAGTTGAATCCGAACAGTTTTAAATTACTTCGACAATGGAGGGTGCCAGCTCCTATATCAGATAGGAGTACAATTGTGTGCAATTTATATATTTTTTATTATACAACATTTACAAATTTTGTTGAAATATTTTTTGAAAAATAACACTTTGAAACCACAATAAATTCCTGCAGTTTTGTCTAATCTTGCCTATGCTCTACTACTAAGCTAGACATGATTGTTTCTAGCAAAGATTCTAATTATATTTGATAAGAGAAAATGATCCGTAATACGTGTACAAACACAGCTACTGTACATTTTTAATACCATAACAATTAGTAGAACTACCTTAAATAATTGCAGTATGAACCTATCTTAAAAGTTGCACATTTATTGCAATTCAGCAAGGTAAGCTTACCACCCCCCAGGGCAAAATGAGTATAGATACATATATACATATATAAATACATACATACACATACGCACACATACAACTGTACAATTCCCTACCTGAATAAAATACCTAACATGAGTGTCTGTATATGTATTACTGGTATTTCACAGAATCTTATGATCTCACGCTGTACCTTAGAAAATTGAGTAATGCATGACATATAATATCTGAAGAAATAATATTGGCATGATAATTCATACGTCTTGAATACGATTCTCATATCTGGCCATTGTTTTTAAATATAAACGTTAACATTATAATGGAACAAAATGACTCAGAGTTTAAGATATTTACATCTCTTACTTACTCTATAGCTTTGTGAACTCAAAAGTTCATTGCCTCACTTACAAAATTACGTCACTTATCCCTCTCTTGAGCTAGTTGTATACAAATACAACCCACCTCATTACACTCGATCTCTAACTTGAGCTAGTTGTATCCAGTTCACTTCATTACAACCTATCCCTATCTTGAGCTAGTTATATCCAGTCAACCACATTACTTTCTATATTGAGCTAATTTTATCTAGTCCATCTCATTACACCCTATATCATCTTGAGTTAGTTCTATCCAGTCCACCTTATTATACCCTATCTATATCTTGAGCTAGTTATATCCAATCCACCTCATTACACCCTATCCCTATCTTAAGCTTGTTCTATCTAGTCCACCTCGGTACACCCTATCTTTTTCAGGTACCTTCTAATATTATCCTCCCATCTACGTACAGGTCTTCCCACTGATTTCTCCGTATTATGTTTACAACTCAATACCCTGAACATGGTTTTTGATACTTCCATTCACGCTGCATGACCTGCCCACCGTAATATGCGAGATTTTATTATCCTACCTATGTCTTGTGATGAGTATAGGTTTTGTAACTCATCATTATGTTATATCATCCACTCCCCAGTATAATCTATTTTTATAGCCAATATTTTCATAAACACATTGTTTTTGAGAACCTTTAATTCCTAACTTCTATCTAAAGTAATATACAACATTTCACAGCCATAGAGAACCGGTAAAATAATTGTTTTGTATATTCTGAGTTCTATGTTCCTGGATAGCAGGTGAAATGTTAACAACTTAGACCAAGTAATAGCATGTATTTCCCAATTTCCAATCTAATATCGTTATTGATAGCTTAAATTGTTCCCAAATATTTAAACTCATTAAACCTGTCAGATAATATATATTTTTTCACTAATTTCTAAATTATTGTACTAAATCTATGCTCTTTGTGTGATTATATATTTATTCCCTTCAACGTCAAATTACAAACCTACAGTATTTACTTACTAGCCTCTAGTAAAATGTCTGCATTTCTTGCAACAGCTTTCTTACTATTAACCAACAAAGCTCAATCATCTTTGTATCCTAATAGCTTCGTTCCACCATTTAAAATCAACACTTTTCTACTCTCTTGCATTACCCTAAAAGCATACCCTAAGACTAGATTAAAAAGTAATGGGGAAAGTGCATCTCCTTGTTTCAACCCATAATGTATTTCAAAAGTATATTATAAGGGCCATCCAACCCGCACCCCGCTACGCGTATCTGTAGGGTAATATTTTGCTTCTCACTGATTGAAATTTATAGTAATGCTGCTTGTATTTGTTAATGTCGACACTCTTTTTACACCAATTATTTTGACTTAGAATAGTTACGAAAAAAATACATTCCCATCTATTATAAAGACATTTATACTTTGAATAAAAAGCTGTAATTGGCATATAGATATTCAGTTTACAGTTGTTTTATTTATTGAATGTTTTCATTTTGGTGAAGCCAAAGAATAACATCATAGTTAAGTTAAGACTATCATTTTGCTTTTAAGGTATAACTCTAGTGTAGTAGGTGAGGTCAGGATTTCATGTAGTTTGTTTTTGTACATCACAGATAATACCCATAAATACCCTTCGTCTACTCTGCAATGTAGGAGGAAGCTTACCTAGCATTATTCCCTTATGGTATAGATTATAAACAGGGCCCAGAAGTCGATGACATTAAAAACTCAAAAAACGCACTTAATAATTGTGGATTAATATTCTAAAAAAATATTTTAAAACAAAAAAAGATGCACTTAATAACCTAGTTTGTATATCCTCAAAAATACTAAAGTTGTTCTTAAAAATCAAATAATACATTTATAATCCAATTGATCTTTTGTTCGTTTATGGTAATGGCTGGGGAATCCTGCAAAGACAGAAATAGATAGTAAATTGTATGAATTGTATACCTATTAAAAATAAAGTTACTTATCACTGTTCTGTCAGAAAATATTAGTCTATGCTCAATGTTTCATGTATGGCCGTACTAATAATTACACAAGCAAAAGAATGCTCCAAGTAAATAGAAATAACGAATTTGTGCATTAAAAATTACTCAAGTGCTACAATTTTTGTGTACTTATTCTAAAAATGACAGAAAATGCACGATAAAAGTAAAAAAAAAGTCTCAAAAAAAGCCACAAAATGGCATAAACGGTAAAATCTTTTAAATATGAAAACAAAAAATACACAATAAAAGTAATGTTTCCAACATCATGGTGTCAAGGTGACCTGGCTTCTGTACTGAGGGTCCGGGGTTCAATCCCAGGTCCTGGTACAGATTTATCTGATTGCCAAACAATTCATTCACATCTGACAAGACGTGTATTAATCACAACTTGTGAATATGTGGAATGCCAGGCCTCCACCGTGGTTCGGATCTCACGATAAACTGTAGTTCCTTCATTTCATCTCACAATCACCCTACCATTACAAATTAGCGTAAGTGCGTATAACCCGAACGGGTAGTAAGACGCGGTGCTAATAATAATAATAATCATGGTGTCATAAAATGTGCTTATAAACAAGTTACCATTGCGATTAACTTCACAGAAAAAAACGCTATGTCATCAACTTCCAGGCCCTACTTATAAGATAATAGTGTTATCCGTTAAGGTAAGACTGCTAAATCACAGGATAAATTGAATGTATATAAACTCTGTTCATGGTCGCCTGGTTGCAGAAATGTATATTTAATAGTCCATTTTTTAGTTATTTTCTGTCATTTTAAATTTCTAATTCATATTTTAAAGATGTGAATAGTTTTTTAGGCATTTATGTTGAGTAATCTCATTGTTTTGTAAATTAATGAATAATCAAGTATAGTATTTTTCATTACACGGTTGTAGGTCTGACAAGATAATGTAGATTTAAATGATATTTGTACTTACTATACATATTTTGTGTTATTATTATTATTATTATTATTATTAGCACCATGTCTTACTACCCATTCGGGTTATACGCACTTACAATAATGTGAAATGGTAGGGTAATTGTGATATTAAATGGGGGACCTACAGTTTAACGTGGGATCCGAACCACGGTGGAGGCCTGGCATTCCACACATTCACAAGTTGTGATTAATACATGTCTTGCCAGTGGTGAAGGAAGGGTTTGGCAATCACATAAATCTGTGTAAGGACCGAGGATTGAGCCCCGGACACCCAACACAGAAGTCTAACACCTTACCCCTAGACCAGCAGGTCACCTTTTTTGTGTCACTAACATCCACGGACACATTCCTGGAGTAGTAGTGTGATTAAGTTGAAAGGATTCTGGTTGTTGGGACTGGCTGTGGCTCCTGAAACAGGTATTTTTAAATCACTATCAATGTTTAGTGGAAAGGAAAAGTTGCTAAATATTTAAAATTGCATATATATCTATTTAATTTTCTATTTTGTAAAGGGATTGTTTTCTCTATCAATGTGTATTCTTACCTAGTTTTTGTTTACACTTATGTTTCTTTATTTTGTTGTTTATATTTGATGTAATTATTTTAGCATTTTCAATGTTATTTTTTTGACAGTTTTTAGTTCGTAAAAATCTGGGCAATGGTTATATGCCAGTAAGTAACAGCTACATTTTAGGGTAAGAGGGTGTATACAGTTTAATTAAATTTTAGATGAAGTTTTTCACAATTTTTTTTTGCTAATTTATTTTTCTCGCCACGTCTTACTAACTGTTAAGGCTATATGCATATAATATTATAACTACTCTAATGGGGTAGGTATGAACTTTTCTACGGTATGAAGAAGAAAGTATTCTAGAGGTAATATACTTGCATTTGTGTGGATAGAGAGTGGGAACACATTTTATAGCTTCATGGGTAATGAAGGAACAGAATAAAAGCAGAATTCAGGCGAGTGAAATGAGATTTTTGAGAGGCAGGATCGGTGTGAGAAAACTTGACATGATGAAACATGAGAGTAAGAGTAATAGTAAAGGAAGAGACAGTCCAGGACAAGATAGAAACGGTACGACTAAGGTGGTAGGGCCATGTGATAAGAATGGAGAAGGAAATGATGCCCAGGAGGATGTTGGATATGGAGGGGGAGTGGTAGTAGTCCGAGAGGATGAATAAGGGACAGATGGCTGAAGGGAGTAAGGAGGAGTGTGGAGGAGAGAGAAGAGGACTGGGTCAAGATGGAGGGAGAGAGGTGGTAGGAGGAAAGGAGGCGGTGGAGAGGCTTATCTTCCAAACAGGCCCAGCCAATGGCTGGAAACTGTTCATGATGATGATAATGATGATAACTTCTTATAGTTAAGCTTGCGCCTAAGGAATTTATTTTTTTACTCCGATAAAGCATCAATGACTGTTTCTTCAAAGGAAGATTCACCTTATTGGATTTCCTATCAAAGTTTTCTTTTTTATTTTCAATAAATATTACCAACTACATTACAATTCTCCAACAAAGAAAAGTAAAATACGAGAGAGCCGTGTTTTATTTATATTTGCCACAGGCTAGTCTTTTATATCTATCACATAAACAAAACTGTTATTTGTCTCTTTATGTTTACTTTCATTGGCAATAAAAAAAAAAGTAACCTTCAGTTTTATAGATATAAGTCAATCAATTCTTTACTTCCCAGTTTGAACAAAAATATACAACCACTTACGTTTTCGTAAATTTAACTCGAACATAGGTGACCTGGTAGTCTAGGGGTAAGGTGTCAGACTTCTATGCTGGCGGCCGGGGTTCAATCCTCGGTCCCGGCACAGATTTATCTTATTACCAAACCCTTCCTTCACCTCTGACAAGACATCTTGTGAATGTGGGGAATGCCAGGCCTCCACCGTGGTTCGGATTCCACGTTAAACTGTAGGTCCTCCATTTCAACTCACAATCACCCTACCATTACACATTAGCGTAAGTGCGTATAACCCGAACGGGTAGTAAGACGCGGTGCAAATAATAATAATAATAATAATAAACTTGAACATGATATCTGACCCCTAAAATTAAAAAAAATGCAGTTATTATTTTTTATAAAAGCATCACAGAAGTGTCAAATTTAGATTTAGCTCGTAAATCTTGAGATTTATCATAACGCTATTATAATTAATTAAAAAACCTTTGGATCTGTTAAGGTGGCGATTCAGAGAACGCAAGAAAAGACCAGTGCTTTTATTTTTCAGTTTTTGTAGCAAACATTTTTTTTTGTTGAAAAATTATTTAAGATATTTCTCAATCACAAATAAAGAGTTTAATATTCTTCACATGTTGAAATCAACATTTGTTGAACATCTATCAAAAATATAGCAAAGTCAATAAACTTTAGGACACACTTGATAGATATTCAACAACTGTTAATATCATTATGTGAGTACATTTAAACGCCATGTTTCTACTGGAGTATTTTATTTATTTTGACCAATAAAGTTTTGCTATAAAAACTGCAAAAACAAATACCCCTTTCTAGAGTCCCTGACATCAGCCCCCCTTCCCCTTTAAGATTTTTTTGCACCACGTAGTCTAATACTATTTTTAGGAGGGTTTGGGGGGAGGAAAGTATAATTAAAACTATAATGTAGGCCTACCAACATTTTCTCTGCGGGGGACTGGAATACCGTTTGGAAAAAATCACGCTCAGTACACCCAGCCTGGTTTCTAATTCAGCCTCCCAGTTACCAGCAAATAATAAGGATGGGTGAGGTTAACTCCTTAGACCACATGCTCATAGTTTCGGGACTTTGTTTGGTTTTTTTTTTAAATAGTTTTTCAAGCTACGCGTCTTACAACCCCTTCGGTTTATACGCTAATGTACTAATTACGCTAATTGTTTTAAAGTATAGGAAGGCTATATTTAGAGTATGTATACCATCCCTTAGCACCAATAAAACTGACGTACTAGATATATTCAACAATCTGGTGTTGTTGAGAAACCAATGGTAACAATTATACTGCACACAGCAACCTGGAGCCGGTGCACTTAAACAGATGAAAACACTTAATTTCACACATAGCAAGCTGGTGAGGATGTTCAGTCAAAAGTAGGTTTATCTTGAGCTGTCAATTTGTGTTTTCAGCTAGTTAAATGTAGACTACAAACCATTAATTATATTTACTTAAAAAAAATCTCAAAGTCAATTTTAGACTATGTTAAAATAGTGTGAAGATATTTACGAACATCTCTAGCACATAGTATCCATTATTCATTAACATTATTTGGGATAATGTTTCGAGTTACTAAAAACAAAGTTAGAATGCAAAATATTCATAGCTTACACATATTCACCAAAATAAAATGTCGTGAACATAATTTTACACTGCACACTAAATTAAGCTACCTGCCTTAGTGGCGTAGTTGGCTAACGCGCTAGTTTTGTGTTGCGCTAGACTGCTGAGGACGGGGAGATTGAGGTTAGAATCTCAATCGGGTTAACTGGGGGTGGTTTTTCCTAAATGGTTTTCTACTCTCTCTCCACGCAAGTGCCAACTCACTTCCTATATATTCGGCGCTCCCAATTCCTATCTCATTAACGTTATAAGTACTTGAGCGTGTAACCCGAACGGGCAGTAATACATGGTGATAAGTATTATTATTATTATATTAAATTGAAGTTAACTTCAAAACATCTCATCCTAACTTGCCTGCCACAATAGCTGCACAAGAACTATCCAACAATATACCTTTGAGCTCGTTCCATAGATCTTGCTTGCAATTTAACTGAATGGGTAACAGCTAACATCATATATAGTTAGGAGAGTTCATATCTTTGTGCACAATGTAACTGAATTGGTACCAGCTAACATCATATATAATTAGGAGAGTTCATATCTTTGTGCACAATGTAACTGAATTGGTACCAGCTAACATCATATATAATTAGGAGAGTTCATATTTTCCTGCACAATGTAACTGAATTGCTACCAGCTAGAATCATATATTTAGAAGAGTTCATATCTTTCTGCACATTGTAACTGCACCGATACCGGCTAGAAGTATATAATTGAAAAAGCTCATCAAATCTTCCTGGACAATGTAAATGAACTAGAGGCAGGTAACAGTACATCATTGTGACAAATCACCATCGACTGTTCGACAATGAGACCTCCAGAGTATTTACCAACAGCTTGTTACTGCAAGCACTGATCATTTCTTACCAGACAACTTGGTCTGTACCACTAAAATCAAGAAGTTCACCATCATGTTCAAGCATCGAGTACAAAGTCTTGAAACCAAACTTGGGTAGTTGGGGAAGGCTGCCATGGGACTGGGTTACTTCAACCTCCATTCCCTGGTTTTAATTGAGCACGTTTACCCCTTTCCTGATTTGCTGTTCCCTTTCCATTTATATGGTGTTCCCTTGCCTGGGGCTAGGTCTGCATGAAAGATACGTGTGCGGGGAAGGAGTTTATCTTGGGGGAGGGGGAGACATCCTAATTTCTGGACTAGAACTACTTTTACTCATAAGGATTTTAGTTTCAAGCGTTAAATTATACTCCACATCTTACTAAGCGTTCAGGCTACTCACATATTTACACTATTGGAGTAAGGAAGAGGAAGGTAGAATTTAAAAGGAGATATACCTGAATCAGCGTGGCTGGAGAGTGGGAAAGCCACTTTCCCTTCTAGAAAATACAACCTAATACACTTGGCTAGTATTTGAACCTCAATCCCAATGTCACAGGCAAATAATTAAAGACTAGACCAACACCATCCCCCAATCCCACTAGAAAAACTAGCCATCCACATCTTCACACACTTGGTGAACAAACTTATTTTTTCTCTCTTTTTTTAAATTTTATTTCACTCAGTTACTTCAAATTTTATAGCTGTATAAATATTCTCAAGTTGACGAAAATGGTAGTGTTTGAGTATTCACCAACCACTTTTGGTTATAATATTATTTATATACTGTAGAAAAATTGCTATGATTTCTTTATGACAAATTTTAGTTGGAAACTTTCCACGTTATTTTCATGGTTCATTTTTATTGAAGTTTTTCTCCTGAAGACCTAAAAGCTTATAAAGATGTTTAACACAGTTTTATCTAACTAATATATATATATATGTATATATATATATATGTGTATATATATATGTATATATATATGTGTGTGTATATATATATATATAGAGAGAGAGAGAGAAAGAGAGAGAGCCAGCCCGCCCGAATTGGCAGCAAGACGTTGTGAGAAAAACCACTAAACTATGAATTAAAAAACAAAGCTCTTTATAAATTACTGTATGATTTACCCAACAGATAAGTTAAGATTTAATTTTATAGCTAGGTTTCGGAAGGTGGCTTAGAATAAATACACCTTTATAGGCGTAGAGAGAGGATGGTAAAAAACCCAAAGGTGAAACACTATGAGGAAAATTACCTCCGATATATTTGTATGAGTGTCAAACTTTGTTCTCTCTCAAAGGCAACTGATGTTAACTCTAATCTTTGGTTTGTATCACACTAGGATGTCACGACAGCTCTTGAGTTCACAAAACATAGAAACCATTGGACCATCACACACCTAACATCGCTGCCAGTCGGGCAAAGATGCCAGTATGGCTGACGAAACATTGCACCAGTGGCAGTGCTACCAACATTAGATTACACGGGGGTCAGGCTGGCTGACTCCACAAATTTCAACAGCGCACCAGCAGAGCTACCTTGGCTTCCTAGTGGGATATAGGCCTTAAGAGCGTCCATTATTGCAGGCCCAACTCGGCTCTCACGAGGTTTGGGAGTAAAAGGGAAAAGAAAGGACTCACGATATGCCATAAATGTGTGCATTGCATTCGTATTTGAATGATTACTCGAAATTTTCCGCTGTGACGATGGGGGACAAAGTTTCTTTTTAATAACGACAGTATATCCCTATTATGACAGAATGAAGATTTGTGCACAGTGCTTAGCTGTGCGGACATTTTAAATTGGTAAACAATGACCCTTTAATGAAGTTTTTATTCAAATACAAGTTAATATTACAACAATTAGGAACATATATTAACTCTTTTTTTTCCATTAATGTTAAATCAGAAACGATCCACGTGCAATAGTGTACGCTTAAATCTATGATTTATAACTGACTGTATCATAGAGTTTATTGGCATGTGATGCACGATCGGGTATAGATAAAAGATCAGCGGAGAAGACCAAAGCGTTAAATATCACTTTTTACGAGCTCTCAATATATAAAAAATTGATGGTGTGATTTAAACAGTTTGCAACAAGTCTAATTTTTGTAAAGCCTGGAATCGCATAGTCTATGACAGAGGTTCTCAACGTTGGACCAAAAAGAATCCTGTTGAGGCTCCGTAAAACAAATCTAGATTTATAAGTTAGTTTTTATTTATATTTTCATATCATATACAAAATATTCCCTATACACAATTTGCTTATTTCTACTTTCTCTCGGTAACTCGGAGAGAAAGTATTGTGATCTTCCAAAAAAATCGGAATCGAGATTTTGATAAATGTCGACGTTTCCTGACCCCCTGAAACAAACAAAAAAAGTTTTTTACAATGCCGTTTATCTGTCTGTCCGTCATTTTGTCTGTCTGTGCCTCAGGCTAGAGTCGAAACTATTTTATCGATTTGGTTTAAACTTGGTACTTGGGGTTTTAGTAAGGGCCCTTCAAGGGGCTTTGGGAATTAGATATCTGACCCTAAATTTAAGGGTGATTTACTGAAGGACAGAGAGAGATAAATCAATTTTTTCAAAATTCATGCTAACAATTTTTTTTTTATCTAGACGCTGTTTATTATTATAAATCATTATAAAGATGAAAGTTCTAATTTTCATGAGAAAATTACTTAGGGTAATTTACATAGGGGAAATTTTCCAATTTTCTTAATTTCTTCGCAACTATTTTAGATTGTGAAATCATAGTAGTATTAAGGGTAAAAATATTTTATTGAAATATATTTTTATAAAACCGTTAATTTCTGAACTATAAGAAAATATATTTAGGTATTTATTCAGGTCTTTGATAATGAATTTGATTCTTATGCTCTTTGGTGAAAAAAGATTTTTCTCTTTTCTCACTTGTTCTGTAACAATGTTCCTAATTCCATAGACTAATTAACAGTGTATATTTTTTCATTTATGAGGTTTGGTGTAGTGTTTCTACAGCAATTTATAGACCTATTATTTAGTTTTATAAACCTTACGAAATTTTAGTAAATACCTATTTTAAGATAAAAGTGAGAGAGAGTTTGTGTGGTGCACCGTATCATTTATTTTTCCGTTACTGTCAAACTAAATATCTCTTTTCTTTTATTAATGTGTTAAGGGTTACGTAGAACGTTAGACATTTGTGCATGTAACTTCTTAATTTCGCCTCATGTGGCGAGGGAGATTAGGGGGGCAACGGAGAGATATCATAGACCTCAGCGGGGGGGG
>CABFOV010003636.1:11891-41791 GCA_902141375.1 Timema poppense
CGGGGGGAGGCACAATATTGAAAAAACTGGGAGCTACTGGTCTCTAGGATTAATAAAAGACCAGCAGTTTTTCTTTTTACAGGCTTGATCTCAATGTAAATAGAATATATCGGTGGCACCACTTAAAGGAATTATTTGATAATGTCATTGCCTACGTCATCCAGTACACATTTGATATATTTTAATACTAAAGCAACAGCACATACATTTTTTTTTAAATATTTAAAGTTAATTAGCTGTTGGTATGGATTTTAAAGTTTTATTAATTATTTAAATTGATAATATGTGACCTTATTTTTAACAACGCAGTTTGTCTTCCATGTAGTTTTATTTCTTTAACATGCTGGCTTGTGTACTGAGTGACGTCATACGCCCAGAAAATCAGATGCATTTCTCCATCTGGAGCGACCTTAGACTCTCTTTGCATTGCTCGATCTAACCTTCTGGCTATCATAGACCTATAAAACACATGTACAGTCCAAAATTTAATAAGAAGAGCTTTTTATATCATAAACCAACAAGACACATGTACAGTCTAATATTAATACGAAGAGCTTTTTATATCATAGACCAATAAAACACATGTACAGTCCAATATTAATATTATTATTATTATTATTAGCACCGCGTCTTACTACCCGTTCAGGTCATACGCACTTACACTAATGTGTAATGGTAGGGTGATTGTGAGATGAAATGAAGGACCTACAGTTTAACGTGGAATCCGAACCACGGTGGAGGCCTGGCATTCCTCACATTCACAAGATGTCTTGACAGAGGTGAAGGAATATTAATAAGAAGAGCTTTATTTCATAGACCAACAAAACACATATACAATCCTACATTCATAGAAAAACCCTAATAGGTAATATAGGCCTATATTTTTTCTTGCTGTCAACTTTGATAGATAATATTTTATTGTATTACTGATATTATTTAATATGTATTGATAGTATATATAGCCAAACTAACAACCGTAGCTAACAGGTCCTTTCTATGAAATTTAGATTGTACCATAAGCACAAATGCACTGAAAAGATGTATAGCAAAACTTTTCAAAATTACGATCTAAATAATCATTAATTGGATTCAAATACAAACAAAACAATACATTGATAGTTTTCATTATAATTACTTTATTCACGAGCTCGTTTAGATTTTTATCTACAAAACAAGTGTACAATATTCTTGACACATAATTGTGGCTAATTAACTCTGTAATGTTCCCTTTAACGATGTTAAGGATGTTTTTATTAGCCATAGCTGACTTGATATTTCAATAGAATCTACAACATAAGTTCTCTCTGTTAATAGTAAAAGGAGTAAGTCTAATATAAACTTGATACATAAAATAGAGATAAAACGTTTGATACATTCATTTAAATAAGAACAAAATACGTCGTTTGCTTCCAACGAAAAATGGGTTCATTTATCAAATATTAGCCAACATAAAGGCGATGATTATATCTCTAAATATTTTTCTTTTTGTTTGGTCGATTTTTCACAGAGTCTATCTATCTACCCGTTTGGGTTTTCCGCATTGAATCACATAAATGGGGATGAGAAAGACAGAAGTTAAAGGAAGTATAGCCACATTTTCATCGAGAGTTTGAGTCCTTTTATACTGGCGCTTCTTGACGCGAGTCCTGGAAGTTTGTTTTATACACGCAACATATGTCGCACGACATTGTGACGCGTGCTCTCTAGATACACAGATGACAATGAGTGCTTTCATACTCTGTCGCGCGTCATTTATGTCGTCACGATCTGAAAAGTGGGTTGTCGTAACCTAAAGAACGCCGCGCTAAAAATGACACAAGATGATCCAAGATACATGATATTCAATGGAGTATTTTACACAAACGTCAAATTTTGTGTCGCCGTGTTGGCGAGACTGCAGGGAAACCAGCCTCTCTACGCGCTCTGCTTGTATCAGAACATCAGCGTATTTCAGTACCAGTATCAGTGTACTTCTGTAGTAGTTAGTGCGTTTCTTATTAGTGGTTGGGTATTTATTGGCTACCGCTTTATTTGTTCCTGAAATGTAAACAAATATAAGGAAGATAACGCACGGATCCATCACGAGTGGTAGAAAAGAAGAGATTGGCAAGTTCGACCTCTGTTTTTTTCTTTCCTCTCACCCTTTTCATGACGCACGACATAATTTTGCTTGCATATAAACAACCGTCCAGGACGTGCTTCACGCTTGTCACGCCTCATGAAACGCCTTTATTAAAGGGTCCCGAGTGTGAAAATCAGAGGCCAGACTTGCCAATCTCTTCTTTTCTACCACTCTTGATGGATCCGTGCGTTATCTTTCTCATATTGTTTCAATTTCAGGAACAAATAAAACGGTAGACAATGAACACCCGATCACAAATAAGAAACGATCTACGTGCTACAGAAATACACTGATGCTGGTACTGAGATACACTCAATTTTACAACACAAATGACGTAGATGTTGGTTGACCTGTAGTCTCGCCAACAGGGCGATACAAAATTTGACGCCTGTTTAAAATGCCCCATTGAATATAATGTATCTTGAATCATCGTGAGTCATTTTTTCATGCGCCAATTTTTAGGTTACGACACAATTATCAGATCGCAGCGACATAGTATAAACGCACTCATTGTCTCCTGTGCATTTAGAGATTGTGCGTCAATATGTCTTGCGTCACGAAAGGCCTGCATAAAAGGAACCTTAGTGGTGAAACATTTGAGATTTTTTTTTTTTAAGTGAGATTTGTAAATAGTATTTCACGTCACAAGCGAAACAAACCAGACGAGTGACACGTTTGTCAACGAAGGGTGGTAAATATGTTATAAATCTAAGACGCGTCCACATGGTGTAATAATCTTAGCGTTGGGAGACCTTTATGGGTCGTAAACAGGATTTTATTATTATCATCCTTACTCTGTTAGCTTCCAATAGTTTGAGATAACTTTGTTATAGAACTTCACTTCGTCTTAATCTCTCTGAGCTGAGGAAAGCTGATTTTATCTTAGAGAAACTTTACTTTGGCGACAAGAGTTCTTCTAACACAAATATGAAACGATTAACTACTTTGTTCAATCCCAAATGGGGGAGAAAAAAAGCCCAAAGCAAATACATTTTTGTCTTTCAGTCTTTCTTTATTTGTTTTAAGCTAATTAACGGATAATTATAAAACTTGTTAAATGCATACCCTCCCCCACCATTATTAGATACATTTCTTCGTTATATTTCGTAATTGTTGTCTGTCATAACACTTGTAGGGCTGGAGAGGGAAGGAAAAGGAAATGTACAGTTCATGGCCTTCAAACAAAATGTGACACACAACACTAACCTTATCTCTATTCATTTTAAAATATTAAGATTAAAAATATTACAATATATTAGGTAAGTCTATAATAGATACATACATGTAAATACAAGTAGTTACAATCAAATTTCCATATGAAGAACCTTATTTGATATCTAAAAAAATCTACTATATCTACTTTCACGTGTTCATACGCCAAGACATGCTATATGGGGTTGCCACTTTTGGTACCAGTACTTTTTAAACACTTATAAAATAGTAAAATATTATCAATGTTGACAACAAAAATGGGTTTGCTATGTTATAAATATTAAAACAAGATTGTTTGTGGAAGTTAGTGGAAGTTCTAGGACACCTAGACTTTTAGATTTAGAGGCGCTTTAAAATTTGAACCCATTATTCATTTCATTGGCTTACTTTTAGCTTGCATCACTGAAAATGACGTATAAGGCGTTAATCTCGTCCAATCTGCATACATGGTGATTGGGGTTGGGGGGTAGAATTAGAAGCCAAGCTGGGTGTAATTTCCTAAATTGTCTAACGATTCTTCCTTCCAGCAAATACGAGTACAGTTTCTCTAAATTAAGCTATCTTATTCGTACCTATCCGATTAATATGAATAAATTAATTTCATTTTCAATTTTTCCAAATATTTAGTGTGCACTTTCTGAACCAACTAATTATATCGGCACACGACTTATGAACTTACTTAAATATAGAACAGAAACAACATCCAGCCTCCTATCTTTAATTCATCAGTGTGATGAATGGTAAATGATAAATTTTTCGGTCATGCCAGGAATCGAAACCAGAATCTTTAGCTCGGTAGGCAGAAACGCTACCAACTGAGCCTAAGTGTCGGATGAATAAATGTAGATAGCCTTATCTATTGGTGAGACGTGTGTCAATTGAATAAAACTAAATAATACACATTGTCTCCTAAGGTGCAAGTGAGGTGGTTAAGCATGAATTGACATTATACAAGAGAAAATACTCGCTTCGATGATGCATGGTCTAACGCGCTACTCTTGCAGTAAGCTAGACTGTCGATGACGAGGAGATTCTGCTTCGAATCTCGGTTGGATTTATTGAAAGTGTTTTTTCCAAAATACATTTACACTCTCCCTCCACGCCAATGCGGTTACGCCTCTTTTAAATATAACCTTTTTATACCTAAAACATTCGACGTAATGAGTGCATAGGTGTATATCATGGACGGGTAGTAAGACGTGGAGCACGGTACTATTCTACCTTCCTCATCTCTACCACATTAGTGTAACTATGTGGATATCTCTGACGGGTAGTAAGACGTGGAGCACAGTACTATTCTACCTTCCTCATCTCTACCCCATTAGTGTAAATATGTGGATATCCCGGACTACCTTCCTCATCCCTACCCCATTAGTGTAAATATGTGGATATCCCGGACGGGTAGTAAGACGTGGAGCATTGAGCAGTGGACTAGAAAAAGATAGTGTTAAAAGGGAAAAGGACTAATGTGGTTATAAATTCCGAAAAATAAAATGTGTCGAGAAGGCAGGTGGCTTAATTCCCTCGAAATTCACACGTTTCAATCCATTCTCAGTCCCTTTAAAACATCACATTATATATGGTGGACCTCTCCATCGCTTGCCATGTGGGAGAAAATTGTTACAATCCTTTTTCGTGATCAACTGATGTTTTCTATTTCAATGGCGGTACGGCTCAACACACTCGTCACACCTATTAATACTAGTTGATCTGTGGATAGTTTCACACCACAGAGGCATTGAATATATTTGACGGATTCTAAACGAGGGATGAATTTAAATAGTCAGACTAAGATTGAAAACGTGTTATTAACTGTGACAAGTTGAGGCGTGGTGTTCTTTGGCATGGCATGTCGTAACTAAAGATTATGCAGTGGAAAGTACCCGACGTAGTTATTTGCATATACTGTCTTCAGAGGAATTTGAAAGTGTTTGTTGATAGCGTTATAGCTGGACAGTATCTAAAGAAAAATAGAATAGGGACAGGGCTTCGAAGAAACGTGAGTTAAGGTGGGATGTATGGATATCTAGAAGATGTCAGTGTTTATGCAGTTGTTAATTTTAAAATCATATTTTGTTTAAGTAAATAAAATTTTGGTTCAGTACAAACATAAAGCTTAAGTTTCTTCACATCGTGATATCAACATTTTGTTGAATATCTGTTATGAGCATAGCAGAATTAGCTGACAAAGTTTTTGAAAAAAAAAAAGTGAAAATGTTGTCATCAATTTGCATGATGCTCATGAAATATACTGTATTAAAGAACGAGATAGATTATTTCATATATAATATTTAGCTAAAGGCATCTGCTGAAGTGTTATTTTATTTACAGTACTAAAATCAATGTCTTGGCAACTATTTTTAAGAATCTAATCCTTGGAAATGGGGAATTTATAATTATGCTCTTTGTTAAATATAAATATTATCTTTTTCTTATTACCTTTCTGTAAGAGCTTATATTATTTCATTCATGCTCTTTGAATTAGAAATGGAAATCACCAGACGTATCTATTTGCATAACATGTCGTCGGAAATATGTGAGAGAGTAGATTTTTTTTTTTAACATTGTGTTTTACTGCTTGGTCGTGCCATACCAATATGTAATAATTATGCTAATGTGTTAGGGATGAGGAAGGTTGAACTTAGAGGAAGTGTACACTTATTTGCGTTGGGAGAGAGTGTAAATCTCTTTAGGAAATACTACCCTCAGGTAACCCAACTGAAGTTTTTTAACACCTAACTTCCATCATCGTTATTCTAGTATATTGCGATAATGACGCCTAAGAATATGCGACCACCGAAGTGGTTAGTAGTAGATTTTTTTTATGCCTGTGAAGTGTCAAAAAAAAAAAAAGGTCCTACTTGAACCATACCACTTGTAATGAAACTTTGGGAGAACGAGTTGTCCTCTTCGAAGTGTTTAGTGGAAAGAAAGAGAGAGAGGGGTGCGGGAAAAATGCAATAATGTTGTTCAGAGGCTACGTGGAACTACTCCCTAACCGAATACTGAGCTTTTGTTGCGCCTAACGGTTCCGCATTCCTTCACACAGTGTAGTCGAGTGGGAGGTGGCTTTCCTCCTGTCTTTCTCAGGTGTGACAGCCAAAAGACTTCATTTGGCATGTCTTGAGTGATGGTTTCTAGTGTTCACGGATGGCTGCAAGAGGCAGAAGAGGTTACATACATCATACCTTACACTCACACTAGTTATATAATACATCCATCTGGTTGGTGTCTGTTTTATCTGGACAGAGTTTTCCTCAAATACCCCGGTAAGGTACATAGCTGAGATTTTGCAATCTGATTAATTCACTAGCCCAAAAATTATTAAAACTTGTTTTTAGCGTAAATAGTAGATAGGCTTATAGCTTTAACTGGTTGTAAGACACGTTATTGAATATATATTTATATTAAATTAAAGTCAATGGACTGTGTATATCCTAGTCTACCCCTACACCTACTAGTTGTGTTGGTTATTAAATTAAAGTAAATGGAATGAATATATCCTAGTTTACCTCACACATACACTCTATGAAACAATCTAGTTCCTCAAATCTGTCTGGTTCTAGCGTTATTCTAAATGTGTTTGGCCTACCGATATGCACTTTATCTTCTTACACAAGAGAAGGACCATTAATGGACATTACGATGTTTTAAGTCCCATAGAAATCCTGGAGTTCTAGCGCTTAAGATCCTTAGGTTGAAAGTGAATCGGAACCACTTCAAATATTTCCTGATAAATCAACACTTCAGCTCCCCGAGTAGTATTTGAACACAACCCCTTGTGGGAAATATCAAGAGGGGTTTAAAACTGACGTATTAATTTGCCTTAGACAATGCCACGACTTTCTGGTGCGCTACTGCAAACGTTATCTTTTAATATTATTATGTTTGACTGGTGAGCACTAATTTGACTCAGGGCACTAAGAATAGTTTTTGAAACTGGATTCATATTTTATCCTTGAGAATACTTGTGCATGTACTCACAATGGCCCTTTTGGTTTCCACCCTATTAAATTAATATATTAAGCGCATAATAGAAACAATAGTACACTTTTTTTCCATTTTATGTATTCGAGGTATTTAACGTGCACTTTCTAAACCGACTGTTTATACCAGCACAATACTTATAAATAATCCAACTTAAGATTAAGACAGGCACAATATCCATCCCCCAGATGTTAATTCATAACTTTGAATAGGTTAATTCTCATTTCACTAATGACTTTTTCCGGCTACGCCGGGAATTGAACCCGGTACATTTAGCTCAATAGACAGAAACTCTATCGACTGGGCAGACTAGCATATAAATTATGATATTGGTAGGAAGAACAGTAGAAGTTGGTTACTAAAATTACTAAAACAATTTTAATATATTTATACATCAAATAATTTTATCACCAGTCGTCATTTTTGATAGATATTATCAATACCTATGGAATAACACACGTGATATAATAAAGTTTTATCAATGTTGGCCTCAAATAAGTATGTTTGAATTTTCTCTAATGTTCTACCAACCAAAATCCGGGTATAGATGGCTGAGTGGTATAAGGCGATATACTAACATTGAACATTTTTTAGCACTGCGTTTTACTACCCGTTCGGGTTATACGCTTTTATACTTAACTACGTTAATGGGTTAAGGATGAATAAGGTCGAATTTATAGTAAAAGTATTAACATTTGCGTGGAGGGAGAGTGTAAATAAAATTTTAGAAAAATCACCCTCAGTACACCCGACTGGGAATCGAACCTGGATCCATCCGTCATAAGCAGTCGTGTGTATTTAGAGAGTGAGGTCTTAGATCATGCGGCTACCAAAGCAGTCTTAAACGTACTCTCCGTCAAAGGGTAGATTAGGGTTCGAATCTTAGTGGAGTTCCCACATGCATTTTTTTCCCCTATTATTATTATTATCATCATCATCATCATCATCATCATCATCATCATCATCATCACCACGTCTCAGTACCCGTTCGGGTTATACGCACTTACGTTAATGTGTAATGGTAGGGTCAGATGAAATGGAGGACCTACAGTTTAACGTGGAATCCGAACCACGGTGGGGGTCTGGCATTCCACACATTCACAAGTTGTGATTAATACACGTCTTGTCAGAGGTGAAGGAAGGGTTTGGTAATCAGATAAATCTGTGCCGGGACCGGGGATTGAACCCTGGACACCCAGAACAGAAATCTGATACCTTACCCCTAGACCGCGAGGTCACCTTTCCCACTCTTACCTAACACTATTATAAAGATAATATTTTATCTAAATTCACTCTCTTCATTCCTATCACATAGAGTATATCATCAACACATTTTATTACCCTCATCGGTGGTCACGTGGACAAATTTTAAAGTCCCATCTAGTATGATTTTATAATAAAGGGGTGCTCGAGGTTTGATTTACTGATGGGTGTAATTAAATAATTTTACTAAATTATTTCCCAATTTTCCTTTCAAAAGTATCTACATTTTTCTAATCCCTATCATATTATTATAAATGAACAGATAGCCCAGATGGGTTGTAAAACGTGGGTAAAGTTAAAGATAACCTTTGTTTTGAATGTGATATAAATTATAATTCTGCCAGTGTATTCTGCTATACATATTATTAAGGTTTGCAAAATTTAATTTAACACTACGTGTACGGAAGGCTGACATAAAACCTGTACTTAGGACAGCGAGTGAAGTTGAGGCTGAATGATGGAGAGAAAGACAGCGTAGAGATATGAAAAGGAGTGAGGCAAGACTGATGGATATAAAGACAGCGTAGAGATATGAAAAGGAGTGAGGCAAGAATGACGTTTGTCACCTAGTCTGTTCAAGTTTTATGGAGAATGGTTTTTCAGGGAGGCCCTGAAGGGACGTGGAAAATTCAGGATAGGACGCGTCATCAACACAGTAAAATACGCATATGATCTAGCATTGCTGACAGAAAATGAATAATAGTTGCCGGAAAAGGTGGACCAGCATTTGGAGACAAGGAGAATATATGGCATGGAGATCAACATTAAAATGTCAAAAGTGATGGTGATTTCAAAAAATTAAGAGCCATTGAAATCCAAAATTGAAATTGGGAGTTGGAAAACATAGAGCAGTTCAAGTACCTGGGAAGTCTGCTGACAAAGGATGCCTACTGCACCAAGGAAATTAGGTAGAAAAACACAATGACTAAAGAAGCTTTAGAAACAGAAGAGTTTACTGCTGACCAGCAAGTTGGATTTGGAACTGAGGAAGAAACTGAAGAAATGCTACATTTGGAGCATCAAGCTGTATATAATATAAACGCGAACTCCCAGGAAGATGGAAAAGAAATACTTGGAGAGCTTTTAAATGTGGTGCCAGAGAAGACTTGAGAAGATCAAGAGGACAGACAGGGTGACAAATTAACAAGTCCTAAGAAGAGTGGGTGAGGAGTGGGTGAGAGGAACAATTTTGGATGGGATTCTTCTGTACAAAGCAAACTGGATCGGACACATTCTTCGGAGGAACTGTCTTCTGCAAGAAACGTCATAGAAGGCAAGGTTGAGGGAAAGAGGAGCTTATGAAAAAGGAAGATTCAAATACTAGATGACTTGAAGGAAAGAAGAAAATTCTGGGAACTGGAGGAGGAGGCAGAGGACAGGGCATATTGGCGGTCTAAGCTTTCTTACAAAAGTAATGGGCTTGTCATGAGACAGAACACCTAATTATAATAATATTAATAATTGAGGTATTATGAAGGGGATATTTGTGATGGTCTAGAGATTATAAGTAGCTTACAACGTCTATAAGATAGAACAATACTATTTTAAATGAGGAAATGTCTATATAGTCAAATTTTGTAATGGAACAAAATTAATAGCAAAAAAGGGCAAATAAATGTTGACCTTTATCTGTTCATTGTAAAGAGAGTAGCACGGATTTTGATAGTGTTAAAAAACAATGTGCCTAGGAAGATAGTTTATTCAAAAAAGGTATAAGTATACTTAGGAGTAGAGGAAGTTACATCAACAGATATTGTTAGAGTAATCAAATCTCGTATATTACGGTGGGCCTGTCTTGCAGCGTGAATGGAAGAATTTAGAACAGTGTTCAAGGTATTTACTGGCAAACCAAAATGAAAGAGACCATGGGGAAGACCTAGACGCAGATAAGAGGATAACATTATAATACCGTGATTAAATAGGGTGTAATGAGGTGAACCGGATAGAACTAGCTCAAGATATGGATAGACTGTGATAAGGTGGATTTGATATAACTAGCTCAAGATAGGGATGCTTGGCGTGCTTGTGTAAGTGCGGCAATTAGCTTACGAATGCCTAATGCCATAGATTAATTAATTTAGCAATTTTTACCATACAACCTATCATACGACACATTTTATTTCTAGAACTAATGATGATTTCCGGAAAATGATGTACAATGTAAAGAAACAATTGATTATTATTAGTGCTGCAAATTAAACAGTGTAAAATTCCACCTAAATATTTTTTAATGTTACAAATTTAGCTTTGTTTTAAATATGATTTCAGATAAATCGATCTCTCGTTTTGATGTTTCGCTGCAAATAAGGATTTTTTTTTCTAGTCGCATTTTGGTATACGTTTTAACTATATGAATATATTAATTACGCTAATGAGTTAGGGATGAGGTAGGTAGAGTTTTAAGGTTAATGCAGCCCCACTTACTTGAACATACAGTAGAACAGAAAACCATATAGAAAAAAAAAACATGCAGTGCACTCAGCCATAATTAAACCCCGACCTCCGCATCACCGGTAAACTATGATAATTAGTCTTAAATTTAGACCCCGTGTCCAACGATGCAAGCCATATCTAATTTTTTTTTAGCGTCGCGTCTTACTAACTGCTTGCGTTATACGCGATCTAAATTATTAAAATACTAGTTGAAGTACTCGGTGCTATCAGAGTGAAATGAGATTAGTATAATGATTGTATGTGAACGGTAACTTTATAATTAATTCCTAAGTCATTGCTCAGGGCCTGGTTTTTAATTAATTAAAGAAAATCTAGTCAAAATTTTAAAATTCCTGTTTCAAGATGAACAATTTTATGTACAGAGGTTACTAATTTCATACCTCTGCATGCGGTAGGTCTTATTAATATACATAAAGATACGAGAAATAGATTATATAAAAGTGAGGCTAAGATGGGGTTTGGTTTTGGTATCTAAACTCTTTTGCCATCTTCGAGATTTATATGCCCTTTTGGTGTTTGATTTTAATCTTGCCTGAAATACAGGGAGATAATCTGATTTTAATAATATACAGGGAAATTATGTTATTTTTTAAATTTAATAGAAAGTCAATAAATTATGAGCTTTTGAAAATTGTTTGCTTAATATTTTAATCTCTATTTATATTTTTCGTAAATATTTATATTTAATTATCAACATTGAAAGCTATTAATTTACTTTTTACTTCTTCGAGGATATGTTACCATAATTGGCCCTCAGTGTTAGTAAGATAAGGTTAATTGATAGAGAAAAGCTTTTATTCTAGTCAAGCCAAAGTTCAGCGCTGTGAATCTTGTAACTACTCAAGACCTAACACTCAGAAATGGGAAAATATAAATCAAGCTGTTTCAATTATTATTCTCTTAGAGTAGTTTTGCTGGTTAGTGTCTTGAACTAGTTCCACTAGCAATGTCAGAGCTAGCTCCAATAGTTATTGCATTGAAGCAATTTCACTAATTATTTTATTGAAGAAGTTCCACTAACTACGGTATTGAATTAGTTTCACTAGTTATTACATTGAAGTAGTTCTACCAGTTAATAGTTTCACTAGCTACTGCCTTGATTAGTTCCACTAGTTATACAGTGAAGTAGTTCCACTAGCTATTATCTTGAGTTAGTTTCGTTAGCTACTTTCTTGAGTTAGTTCCGCTAGTTAATGCATTGAAGTAGTTCCAACTTTTACTAGTTAGCTAGCTACTGTCTTGAGCTAGTTCCGCTAGTTGTTGCATTTAAGTAGCTGTACCAGTTATTAGTTCGCTAGCTACTGTATTTTTCAGTTTTACATCAATCATTGCATTTTCCTAAACGGAAATTACTCTCGATTTCACGTAGATTGTTTAACTTGATAATATTATAATTTTTCCAAAGCTGAGAGTATTTAATACTTGTCTGGGTGATAACTGTTCCAAGAGCATGCGGAAGAAATGATAAACATTACCTGAAATCATTTCTCAACAGTAAAACTTTTTTCCCAACAGGGAAATGATTATTCATTATAGCCTTTTCTGCAACAAATGATTGACTGCATCTATTGCATGGATAGTATCCATGCTTTATTCATCCCATAATAGCAGTTTGTCCTCTGAAGACGGTAGCATCTTTCAATGTCATCCTAAAGCAGTTTTTTTTTCTGACTTTTACATTAAATACTTGCTGCAAACTCTTTTTTCCTTGTTCATATCAGACTCGGATGATTTCTGGCAGATGATGAGAAGGCTTCCTCTAGTTAAAATCTTTCCCCTTTCTGCCTAATAGTATTAGTATGTTTTTTTGATATTGGAGAGCCAAATTCTTACAATCAAACCAAAAAATCAGGGAGTAAGATTATCAAGTTTACTAGCGAGGTCCTCTTTGAATTTATCAAAGAACGTTTCTCGTAGACCGTTAGACTCGGACGATGAACCAAATACACCGATGAAGGCAACTCTCTGCCTGAAATAAATATTTTGGCATTTCCACTAAAACAGCTTCTTTCTGTTTCATTTCAAGATATATATTAACTTGCGTGGTAATTGGTTTGTATGAATACATATGTATGTAAACGTAATCCTAAGTTTAATAACGGGAACTGTGTATTTGCAAAATAAAACTTTTTCTTTTTTAACATGGATACTAAACAACAAACAAAACTATAAAAACAGGTCACTGTATTATAATCTGAAATTTATCTTTGGATTTGACATTGGGATTTATATTTTAGTTTACCCTTGCTTTTGAAGTGCACACACCATGTAGATGAATTAAAATTACAACATAAATCACGTTTTTATTTTTCAATTTTTTTTTTTCTATTTTCAAATTTGAAAATTTTGCGAACTTCTTTGATTTCCTAAACAATTTTACCAAATTTCATATTTCTAGCTAAATGAGATTTAGGCCTCTAAAAATTCCCTGGACAAATATACATATATATACAAACACATTATAATTTTATTAATATAGATAATAATGGGCTTTATAATAAAATTTACATATTTTGACGTGATTTCATTCATTGCCTTTAGTATGGCCATATTTCCTTGTCAAGATTTTATTTAGACTACTTCTATAATTTTAATACAATTTGACCGTTTGTACTTTACAAGACTATGGATATTTTTTCGTTTTTTCTTATAAAGGGTTTGATTGGTTAATTTGGTAGTGTTCTGGTCCTGAGAGGAGTATGTGACTGACAAAAGTTTGAGAGGTACTGCTCTAAATGACTGATTTGATATGGAAAGTCCGGCACTTTAGCTCAGGTGATATCTTATCTGTCTACTGAGCAAAATATCCCGGGTTCAATTCCCAGCATAGCTGAAATATTTTTCATTGGTGAATTGTGGGCTTCCCCTTTAACAGTGAGGAATTAATGGCTGGGGGGATGGATGTTGTGTCTTATCTAGATGTAAATTAAGTTATAAATAGTATGCTTATATAATCAGTCGGTTCAGAATGTGGGTGTTAAATTACTAGAATAAATGAAAAAATAATAGATGATATTAAAATCATAAAATATTTGTAATTCATTAAATATTAAGTGTACAATTTAGAGTGACCCGGATGCCGGTGACGGCGAGACCGCGGTGCAAATCCCAGTCGAGTTTACTGGAAGTGGTTTTTTCCATTATGGTATCCAGATCTCCTTCTTTAAAGATGCGAGTATATTAATTCCTTTAAAGTTCTACCTTATTCGTTCTAACTCTATTGATGTAATTAATGTTGCGTACAATCCAAACGGCTCGAAGGTGAAAATAATAAGTCTTGCTTTAAATAAAATATCTAATAAATGTAAATGAATCCAAACTAATTGAATCAGAATCTTATTATATGGAGATGGAACAGGTAATTATTTAATTACCCGCCTCGGTGGGCGCGTGGTCTGATGCGCTACTCTGGTGTTAGATTAATACCGAAGACGGGGAGATCAGAGTTCGATCCTGGTTGGGTGCACTGATGGTGGTTTTGGCTAAACGGTTTTCCACTCTCCCTCCACGCAAATGAGGGTGCATTTCCTCTATATTAAATCTTCCTAATCCCTAACATATTAGTGTAATTAGTACATAGGCGTATAACCCAAACGGGTTGGGAGACGCGGTTCTAATATATATATATATATATATATTTATATATTTATTCTGTCAAATGATGGAATTTCAGACTCAAATATGAGATTTTGCCCAAAGTGTAATTATCTCATTAGTATGAGTGATACAATGCGTACTTTCTAATCCCGTATCTGTTTGTTTCACTGTGCATGCTTTACGGTTGAAAATACTTTTTTCAAAAAAGAGAAGTTGTATAAAGTGAAACTAACATTTTTAAACACAGGAAAAAAGAAAGCCATAGAGAAACCCAAATAACATACAGAGAAACACTCGGAAGTATACAGAAAAAAAATGGAAATAAAGAATCAGTCACAATCTTCGTTTTTCCTATTAAAACATCATCAATCACTACATCCACATTTTACCTCTTTATCTAATGACGATATGAGGACATACAATCCAGTTTTTCTAGTAATAACCTTTAAGAACATAGTAAAATAGTATTAATGGAGGTAGCATTATTTTTTATATTTCATTTGTGTTATTCAATTTGATATATCAAAAGTAACAGCTGAAGATCACATTGCTAGAATATGAACCCTTTAAAATAAACCTAGTAACTTTTCTAGTTGTCAGATAATGTTATTCTTAAGAAAATAGGACTGCGGGAGTTTTTCTAACGATTGTATAAAGTTCTTGTTACGAAAAGTAGGATATTTTTTGGGTGTCGGATAGGGTTATTCTTATGAAGTTTGACAAAAAGAATTTTTCTTACTGTCGGATAGTGATCTTCCAATGAAGCATTGACTGTAGAAATTTTAAAAGCTGTAAGTTAGGGTTTTTAAAATGAAATTTTTACTTTAGGGTTTTTTAAACCTGCAGTATAAGGTTTTTCCTAAGAAATTTGATTGTAGGAATGCTTATAATGGCTGACTAATGTTCTTTCTAAAATAATCGAATATAATGATTCTTTTAGCTATAGGATGGAGTTATTCCTATTATATTTGACTGTACAAATGTATATATCTTTAAAATAAGGTCCTTCCTTTGAAAACTGGACAGTAGGTTTTTTTTTTGCCATCATATTAGGTTATTCCTTTGAAAACTGGACAGTATGTATTTTTCTGTTAGTCATACAAGGTCCTTCCAGTGAAAACTGGACAGTAGGTATTTTTCTGGCGGTCATATAATGTCCTTCCAGTGAAAACTGGACATTAGGTATTTTTCTGGCGGTCATATAAGGTCCTTCCAATGAAAACTGGACAGTGGGTATTTTTCTGGCGGTCATATAAGGTCCTTACAGTGAAAACTGGGCAGTAGGTATTTTTCTAGCTTTTGGAAATTATTCTTCCAAAGAGAATTGAGTCATAAGTGTATCACTGGTCATCTCAATAGGATCGGACCAGGGTCTACCAGCTCTGTATATGTCGTTGAGTCATGTGCCCGTTTAGGACGACATATGTTCCCAAAGGCTCCGTAGAGGCTATTTGTCCGAATGCGGACCACGCGCACACCTCTTCTGAAGACATTAGTCCCTGTTCGCTATCGACCGACCACACCACACTTTGCCGGGAGACTGGTCCCAAACAATGGAGAGGATACTTGACAAATAATGCCAAGATGGGGTGAAACAAATACTGTCCCTAGAAAATAGATGGAGAGAAATAGAACTACAACAAACATGCACAGAGAAATATAAAGCAAACACAAGGATTAATATAAATATAACACATATATAAATATAAAGAGTGCATATAGATAAGTACACGGATTTTTAGAAATATACATAGAGTAATACAAATCACACAGAGAAAAATATATATAATAGTCACTGATTTTATGCCATCATTATAGGCCTCCTTTTGACAAACTGGATGGTGCTTTGATATTTCTTTATGTATTTATTGCTAACCGGTCTCATTAATTCTCATTTGTTTACATGCATATCTATCTTTTGTTTTTACGTGTTCTTTATCTATGAATGTTTTCCCAGTCTCTAGACTTATCTAAATCGTCGGTGCAGTATCTTTGTATGAATTGTATTAATTGTGCGTTATTTGTATTTATCCATACATCTTTATGTATATATATAAATATATAAAGATGTATGGGTAAAGGTATAAAGATATATAAGATATATATATAAAGATGTATGGATAAATACAAATAGCGCACAATTAATACAATTTATACAAATATACTAAACCGGCTCTCTAGATAAGTCTAGAGACTGGGAAAACATTCATAGATAAAGAACACGTAAAAACAAAAGATAAAGATGCATGTAAACAAATGAGAATTAATGAGACCGGTTAGCAATAAATACATAAAGACATATCAAAGCACCATCCAGTTTGTCAAAAGGAGGCCTATAATGATGGCATAAAATCAGTGACTCTATTGCAAGTAAGCAAGTAACCCCACATATCAAGTTCACACGGCGTGAAGCGCCAATATCTGCGCACAACAGGCAAGTCCCTGTTTATTCTATTTACTACTAGTCCCCTTTTGAAATACAATTGCTGCATTAGTCATAAAAAATTACATATACCTAAAAAAATCTACACTATACTAAGGCAATTTAATTTGTTGCAACAAATCACTTGCAAGCAAAATATAATCAGTTCGGTGAAATAAATCTGCAGCCCTACATTAAGGGAAGAAGACCACCCACGTTAGTGAAGCTAGCTTGATCTGTCTTAGCGGAACTACAAAGATTTTAAAAATTTGAGAGTTTTTTTTCCGGTCATACATATTCCGGTCAAATAACAAGCGAAAGTTCCAATTTAGGGTTCTAGGCCCGAGCACACTATGGCCTGGCAAGCAACCAATCGTTTTTAGCTGGGATCGTGGAAATTAAATCCATCAAAGGTTAGCGATCAACAAGGAGGGATAGAAAAGGCCTCTCAGAGTTACAATATCAAAACCATATAACAAACGCGAGCCATGCCAGATGGGCAGAAAGACCCACGAATTGAGTACCGCAACAAGGAGAACAACAATAAGGCGTGAGGGCGCCCAGATATGTCCAAGGCACGCCAACCATTACCTAACTAGGTATTACCATCAGGCCTGGAACAACCTAAAAAGCCCCTTTCATGCCTGACTACAACATGGACTACAACATGGATGTTCAGGCCGAGGAGTGAGACACACCTTTGTGCTTAGCGGTTGGTCTTAAGGACCAAGCAGATAACAATAATGAGAAACATCATTGAAGACTAGTACAGAATGCCATTAAAGAATAAAGTCTAACCTACATCACATAAAATATACTCACGAGAGCTGCGGATACTCTCAACGTACGCGAAAACAGTATCTAAAACCTACAAAATGGCTGATGAAGCCACCTACTCCCTATCAATCTGAATGTATAACATTACGGTGAGCTACTTCCGCCGGTCAGGTCTGTCCATCGGCAGCATTGTCGTGACCACCTTTGTGTTGTAGATATGTTCTGAGTGAAGATACGTCGAACGTGTAAAACTCTGGATTAAATAATGTGTCGTTGCCCAGCGAACCATGGTGTCTTTATAGAGGCTGAGTCTGATGAACCATGGGAGAGGAGAGGGGGGAATGACGCGTCTTGACGTTTAAATCGGCACGAAAACAAGAGCCAAGGCAACCGCGTGCTACATCGAACCTAGGTCAGTTGAACAGATAGCTCGGGACGGTAAAGTGCAGCGTCGGCGGCCGAAAGAATAGTTGAACACATCCGATGGAGCCGTTCTTGTTAAGCGATGTTGTCGTGGCGTGGTATGTAAAAAATTGAGTTATACATGTATAGATATGTGCAGATATTTAGAAATCTATATATATTTTATTTCGAGATATGTTATTTCTGGTAATTGATTTAGGTCGTACGGGGCTTGACTGGTTAGCCCGTTAGAATACGTATGGTTAAACAAATAGCAAATAGAGAACACACATGTATATAAAGATACATGTAGTAAAACAAAAAGCCCATAGAGAAATACACTTACATACAAAGGTGGATAGACAAATATGAAAATCACACAATAGAAATACACAAATATACATACACAAATACAAATATGCACACAGAGAAATAAAATATCAAACACACAAACATACAAATAGTACACACATGTATAGTGAACTACAAATACCACACAGATAGATACAAAGAAACACAGTGAACTACAAAAATTGCACACAGATAAATATTAAGAAAAACAGTGAAATACAAAAATTACACAGATATATATATATATATATATATATATATATATAAAGAAACACAGTGAACTACAAAAATTACACACAGGTAAATATAAAGAAACATAGTGAACTACAAATAGCACACAGAGAAATATAAAGAAACATAGTGAACTACAAATATCACACAGAAAAATAAAAAGAAACATAGTGAACTACAAATAGCACACAGAAAAATAAAAAGAGACACAGAGATTTTTTTTCGAGGAAACATGGATGAATACAAAATGGTACACAAACAAAAAGAGAAAACAAAGATATCCTCTCAGAAGAAAGAATTTGCTTCACTTTGTGCAACATTTATATTTCTCTTTGTTTCTTTGTATTTATGTGTGTGTTTCTCCGTTTCTGTTCTTTGTAAATTTTTTCTCTCCATTAGAGTGAAAGTATTTGTTTTGAAAGAGAGCATGGAAAGGGTATAGAAGAAATTAAATCATAGAGATACACGTAGAAAAAAAGCCACAGTGACACAATTGAATTCAAATAGCAAAAAATCAGTGCGAAGAGACACTTAGAGTTAAAGAAATAGATTAACTAAGAAGTAAAAAGAATTGTAGTGTCATATATATATAAATATAAATAAAGAAAAACCACGATATTAAAACAAAAAAATGAAGAAAACAAAGAAAAACATAGAATTAAATTTAGAGAGGGTGTTTTAGAAACACATTAAAAGGGAGAGAGAAATATATGGATATAATAAAACTTATAGCAACCATAACTGACCTAGAGATAAATATAGTAGGTATATAGATGAAAAGAGATATTCAGCAAATAAATATATGAAGAGAACGACTGAGAAAGAGAAAAGAAAAGAAGAAAACTCGAGAAAGTCACTGCTAGATACATAAAATCCCCTTTCCGTAGCTAAGTGGGAGTAGTATGGTTTACCGTAAGTATAATGGACCCTTGATCTATACTGAGCAGGGTTGGCCAAAATATACTTACATTATGAAATCGCGTTCATCCGGCAATCCAATAGAAAAATATCAGGATCTTGATTGTGTTTTAAATATTATATATGCGTTTATGAGTTGTTAGTTTATAAGTCGTCTGCCGATAGAATCTGTACGTTTAGAAAACCCTGAACTTTTTTCTGCTCCACGTCTTACTACCCGCTAGGGATATCCACATATTTACACCAATGGGGTAGAGATGAAGAAGGTAGAATAGTACCGTGCTCCTCGTCTTACTACCCGTCCAAGGTATCCACATATTTACAATAATGGGGTAGATATGAAGGTAGAATAGTACCATGCTCCACGTCCTACTACCCGTCCGGGATATCCACATATTTACACTAATGGGGTAGAGATGAGGAAGGTAGAATAGTACCGTTTTCCACGTCTTACTACCCGTCCGGTAAAATCCACATATTTACACTAGTGGGTTGTAGATGAGGAAGGTAGAATAGTACCATGCTCCACGTCTTACTACCCGTCCAGACTATTCATATATTTACTTTAATGTGGTAATTATGATAGAGGAAGAATTTAGAGAAAATGTATCTACATTGGTGAGGTTATAACGTGGGAAACCAACATGGGGGAAACCACCTTCAATACCCTCGATGGGGATTTAAACCCAGATACCTCAGTCATAGGCATTGCTTTATATAGCAAGAGACACGCCTTAATACCATACGAACACGAAAATGTGTAAGTAAAAGTATTAAATGGACTAGACACACACATATGTAAGGTGAGGGAAATAAAGAGAGGAAAATGTTTCACTGAAATCATTTTTCACCCAACACTGCCAGGTCTCCTAATGTTCGTGTCACGTGTCTCTAAAGAAGATAGAATACGCATTTTCGTCTAGGGTAAAGATTCTTAGTCCCTACACCTTAAGCGTCGCTTCTTCTTAAAGGAAATATCCACACACAACGGTATTTCTTATGAAAATAGAAATTCTGAAACTAAATTATATAATATTTTATATTGTGATCCTAATTAATGTTAATTTTATTTGTTTGAAGAAGGCTATAGCTATATAATAATTTCCTTTGATCTCACAACTGCAACATTTCACTCAAACCGTCGTTGAAAGAGCTAATTTCACCTTTTAATTTTTTTCTTTATTTTCAAATTGATAAAACTTTATTTGAAAGGTTTTTAATATTATAGGGACGAGTTGATACCTTCCACCTTAAGTTTAAGCACGTACCATATTTTTAAATAACTGGAAAACTTTTTAATTAACGTGGGATTTATTGACGTCTGCAACGCTTTACGGTAGGCGACCCACACTAAGAGCCATTGAATATAATTAAGAGTTAATTCAAGACAAAATTTAAATCTGGATGCTCACATTAACAGTTATATAAATTAACAGTTATTTAAATCGCGTTTTACTACCCGTTTGGCTTATACTCTTATGTACTGATTACTCTAATGTGTAAAGGTGTGAATAAGACTAAATTAGGGGAATCGTACCCACTTTTGCTTAGAATTAAAGTGGAAAATCATTTAGTAAAATCCTCCCTCGATACACCTAACCGGGATTTAAACAAACACCGATCTACCCGTCACCATAAGTCTAGTATACTTCGGGTGTCATGTCTTAGACAATGTGGCCACAAAAGTGAGTAATCGCAACAGATATAAAATGTTTTATTTTAAGTATTTGACTCTCAATACATACTTTGGTTTGGAGATTTTGTATATAATTTTATTTCTAATTAACACTATTTAAATTAATACTGCTGTATTAGTTAAATTTATTTTTAAATAATTATTTTCCTCTAGATTGAGAATTTTCCTCTAGCACTCGCCGATTGAGGCTAGGATTATATCCACGCATAACGCATGGATAATAGCAGGTACATTACCTGCTTTGATGGCCCCATGGTCTAAGGCGTCATTCTAGCAATAGACTAGACTTCCCACGACCGAGAGATTGGGGTTCGAATTCTGATCGTGTTTTTTGAGGATGGTATTTTCTTAAATTGATTTCAAATCTTCCTCCACGCAAATGCGGGTACATTTGATCTCAAATTGAACCTTCCTAATTCTTTAACACATTAAAGTATTAGTACATATTATACGTATAATTTGAACAGGTGCTAAAAAAAAGTAAGTATTGCCTTGCGTAATGTGTTCAATTCATAACCAATAAATAATACGTTGCATCACACAGACTTTCTCGCTTCATTGCGTGGAGATGGAAATATTTATTCAAAACTCGTAATATATGTGAAACTGAATAGTATACATTGTTACAGAAATATATCAAGGAAAAAGATACACCTCTGTTCACCAAAACGTGTAACATTCACTTTTCTAGACCTCAATTTATAAAATATATTTGCCAATAGCTAGGTTTTAAAAAATATATATATTTCAAATAAATATTTGTATTCATAAAAGTACTACATCCTTAAATATATTATTAATATTAGTAATTATATTGCGCGTCTGGGCTACATAAATCTTAGCCCATTAGTGGACAGTGATATACCGTTGCCCAGGGGACGCCCGAATGTACTAATCGTAGAGCCTTTCTGTGGAGGCTCTTTCCATGTCCCGATGATATGAGGTGATGGGAATAGGGAGTATGAGGATGATAGTGAATAAGACGGTGTAAACCAGTAGAAACACTTCAACCTAACTTAAGCCTAACTAACAAAACCCTGGTAACCGTTGGTATAATTCCCCTTTCAGGAAAAATACCAAAGGTACCAGCCGGGTGTCAAATCCGGGACACCTAGGCTCGTAACCAGGATCTTTGCAATGATGTTATTTTATATCTCAAATGGTTTACCGAGATATCAAAATGGAAATGTCCGCTAATGTAAGGTACCTTAAAATAATTTTCATAAAAATTAGAACTGCCATTTTGTTTGTATGTTAAACAATGCCTGGATATGAAATATAATAAAATTCTTTAGAGCTCATTTTGACAAAAATCGATTTTTTTTCTCTTTTTACACGTAAGTAAGTTACCCTTGATTTTAGGGTTGGTTGGAATATTACAAAAAAAACTCCGAAGAGCCTTATCAAAACATTATATACCAAATTTTAGCCCGATAGGTAAAATGGTTTCAGCTCTAGTTCCAATAAAAGATAGATGGCATTGTAAAACACAATTTGTTTGTTCAGGGCGCCATTAAAATCTTGAGTTAATTTTTTTTTTTAATGTCAATATAATTTATCTGCCCATAAATGTAAGAAATTAAAAATACATTGGTTTATAATGATACACCGTTATTAAATTCTTACGTAAATCGATTGTATTTTATTGATATAAATTAGCCCAACATATTTAGGCCTCTACTCTTCTAGATAAGGTGTTTAAAAATACTTCCCCCTCAAGGTTCACTCGAAAAAAATCTATAGTTAAACTCTCTTTTGAAACATGAAATTAACCTTATTAAAGTGGTTCCTGTACTACTAAATAAAATTGTATCTTTATTTAGTTTTGATTTTATTATAGTTATGAATATTATGGTAATTCGCTTCGGTGACCACATGGTCCAAAGCCCTACTCTCACCAGTAAACTAGACTGCCGATGATGGGGAGATCGAGGTTAGAATCTCGGTTGGGTATTATTTTCAGAATGGTTTTTCACCCAACCTCTACGAAAATGCGGGTACATTTAATATAAATATAACCATCCTAATCCCTAAAATCATTAGCATAGTTAATACACAAGCGTATAAACCGAACGGGTAGTAAGACGTGATGCTAGAAAAAATATCATGGTACCTCTGAATAACTTAATCAAAAAATTTACATTTACCCATTATTTTCAAACATATAAGTAAAATTGTATTCATTGACGCTAAAATAAAGAAAATTTGATAATAGCAAAAAAGTATGGCTAACACAAGGTATTTCAAACCTGTACAGAGGATGTTGGGTATACTGGCGTTAAATGGGTTAGAGCCTATCATATTGTTCTTATTGGCTGACACAAGGGTCCCATGATCTCAAGTCCACGCATAACGCACAAGAAAGTAAAGTTATATCAACTTTATGCATATTGCACTTTTATCGATTATGAACGATATCATTAAAAGTAATGTGCTTTAACTTCTATGCACTATTCGCTATTGGTTATGCGTTATGTATGAATATAGACCAAGCCTAACAACAAGATTGAATACAAGATTAATCTAGAACCAGAAAACGTATCGAAGTAGGTTACCACTATCTGCATTTTTCATTTGACATTATTGATAAAATTAAGATGAGTTTGATTTAAAGTATAAAACTATTAATTTTTTTTTTCACTATTGAATTATTTTTTTCACTACTGAACTATTTTTTTCAATATTGTTCTTTATTTATATGGTAAAATAATGTGAGTGGTCAGTTAGACTGTTTATTAAATTAGAATTTAGAAAACCTCGCCATGATGCTAGCTCTTGTTCGACCTGTGTTACATAATAAGGGATCGGACTTTGATGACCTAAGATTATTTAAAAATGACCAATAAAATTATATATATTTCTAAAAAATTACATTAAAATATTAACAAAAACAATAAAAGAATGAATACTATTAAATCAAACAAGCACTTTAAAATTGGAAGGTAAAACATATATATGACAAGCCCTTAAGACACGAAACTCTTGCATTCTGCCAAATATAATATTGATTTACAAATATCTTCTTCAGAAGTAATAGCTAACCCCTCCCAACCTAACCTTCTTCATTTTATTTGCAGTCTAACCAGGAATATGCATTTTACAACCATACAAGCCAAGAGGTTGTGTTGAAAAAACCAATTTTTGAATATTAATACATTTATAAAATATCGATGTTATTTAAAAAGATTCTTATTTGAACTAAATACCAAAAAAAGTACCTACAAATGAGTCAAAACAAGAAAATATTACAAAAAAAAAAAATTACATAAATAAACGTTTCCACAATTAGGGGATTTTGAACAGAGTTTATGTACACATGAGCATTGTCTGTGATGTGACCAAAATATGATATGTCATAAAAAAAATCCAGGCCCTGTACCATTCGTTTACCCTGAAAGGTATAAGCCTACTTTATTCCACTAAGGTACAGCTTATAAGATAAGGTCATAGTGTCATCCATTAAGGTAAGACAGACACCTTTCGAGGTAAACGAAGTGTAATTAAGTTTTGTTCTTATCACTTTGTCTTAATACCTGTTCATGTCATATGTATTACACTAATGGGATAAGGATGTGGAAGGAAGCATTTTGGAGGTAGTGTAACTGCATTTGCGTGAAACTATAAGGGGAAACCATTGGATGAAAAACCACCCTCAGTAGACCCGACTGAGATTTTAACCCCAATATTGTCTTCAGCAGGCCAGTCTAACACGAGAGTGACACCTTAGACTAGAGGTCCTCAAACTTTTTGTACCTTAGAGCACATTCAAAAACTAACGATAGTGCGGCGGGCACCAATTACTTTTTCAAGGCAAATTTACTAACTCCTGCCCGGCTCAGAGGTCATCCTCAACGCCCGGTCAACTGCCATGATAAGTTTCCAACAGCGCTTGTGACGTTACATGTAGTTGTGGGTAATACTCAAGGCCGTAGCCATGGGGGGGAGGGGTGTTCAACCCCCTTGACAAAAATAATATTAAAAAAAAATACTGGTTTATTTACGGTCTTAACAAGACCAAAATAAAGACACAAGGAACTATTTATCTACACACCACTATTTTGGTGCTTAGGTACATTTTAAAAATATATATATTTACTAGCTGACCCGGCAAACGTTGTTTTGCCATATAAATAGTTTTTAAGTAATTTCTAGTGTAGACAAAAAATAGCTTACCTATTGTAAGTGTGTAAGAATGTGGTATATGCGTGAAATAGGCATGGAGCGCTGTGAACGATGAGGGAATATAAAAATAACAAAAGGCAAACATTATTTTTAAGTTATTATAATTTATTCCTTAAAATTATATATCATTAATTAATTAATCAATTACGACAGTAACACTAACAAACAATATCAATCTCTTAATGCCATAGCGTGAACAATATTTTTTGTTAGTCCATCTTTAGCTAACACAAACAAACTGGATGGTTTACCCACTCGAGAGCATGCCACGTATAATTGTCCGTGTGAAAAACATGGTGTTCTCAAATCTAAGCCACAAATAGACATCGTTTGACCTTGGGATTTGTTGATAGTCATTGCAAATGCCAATCTAATCGGAAACTGAATACGTTTGAATTGAATTGGCACATGACGATTGATCAGTTATCGACCGGGGATGAAAAATGATTAAATTACTAAAATGGCTATTAAAAAATAGGGGTTGGTGATAAAAGGGTAAAAATTTAGGGTTGTATGTATTTTTTAATGCGACATAATAAAAAAAATAAAGATATTAAAAAAATGTCTAAAAATTATAGAAAAATGTTAAGGGTGGACAACCCTTATCACTAAGGGGTATGAAAAATAGATGTTGGCCGATTCTCAGACCTACTCAATATGCTCACAAAATTTCATGAGAATCGGTCAAGCCGTTTCGGAGGAGTACGGGAACGAACATTGTGACACGAGAATTTTATATATAAGAAGATTCTGTGTTTATTCAGGCAACAAAGCTGGGTAGACCCATATCAAGATATTTACAAAGGAAATAAATGTACTAGCATGGTATTAGTTAGAATAATGATAGTTCCGAGTAATAAAGTACTTTGTAAATGAGCTGGCAAAGAAAGAGGAGGAGGGATTGGGAAAAGGGGGGATTCTAATCACCAGCTTCTTGAGAACAGCATACCTGGAGATAAGCACAAACTTGATTTTTGTGGAAAAATTGACAGTTTAAAATTATTTGTCAAGAACATTTCAGCTGTGGTCAAAAAGTGGCGGACAGACACAGTAGGCTCGGTGGGTGCCATGGCGCATATGGTTGGGGACATCTGCCTTAGACAATTCGAGCACTGAAGCGGTTTGTGATTAACTAAATTAGGTGTTATCCGTGTGGTGAGACGGGCTCTTAGAGCTTCGTCCAACCTGGGATCAAACATGGAGCAGAATTTGTTAGTTAGAGGTGTGTGAGATAGTCCACAACACGTGTAAGGTTGGTGAGGGTGTCACAAAGAAGGGGGAAAGGATGTAGGAGTGGTGTTAAGTTCCCTACAAGTGTGGCCCACTATACTAATACACTTGACACTGTGTCCATAAAAACTATACCTATGGTGAATGTTACTTTCCTTCTTAGTTTCGTTTTATTGGACGTGTGTGAAGTGAGGTCCTGTGTTAACTTGACCATTTGGTATTTCTTTTGTCTGTCTGTTCGTCCCTATGCTTGTTTGTTCTTCTTATGCTACCGTATTTGTATAACTAAACGTAAGGCGATTTGGCAGGGACATTCATTTAACCAAGAACGCCCGACGAATGTTTTTTTTAAACATATATTTTGTGAGACTTACATTTTAAACCATGTGACCAAAAGTTATTTTCCATTACTGCAATGTGTTATTGATTAAATTATTCAATTTTTGTTTGTCCTACTTTATCACCAAATAGAAATATTCCCTTCAAATCCAAGGAGAAATTATGGGATGGATTACAACTGGTAGTCCAAGAGAAATGTTAGGATTGTAGTAAAGATAAGAACATGGAGAAAGGTCTCCTGTTCACAGAACTACTAGTAAGACTGTAGTAACAATTTAGAACATTGAGCGAAGTCTATTACGTCCTTATTTACTAATTACGACAAGGGTTAATGATGATGGTAGAATTTAGAGAAAGTGTACCCGCATTTATATGGTGTTAAAGTGTAAACCCATTTAGGAAAACCATCTTCAGCACACCAAAACGGGATTTGCACCATAATCTTACCATGATCAGATGCGCAATCTATTGCGAAAGGGATGCCTTAGACTAGGAATGTCCAATCTTTCCCTGGCTGAGGGCTGCGTAAATTCTTTGGGAATTTGCCGGGGACCATATTATATGATATATATATATATATAATACCTTATACCTAAATAGGGTAATCTCACACACAAATACAATCACAAATACCCACATCCATTACACAAGAAACATTATAGTTGTGATTCTGCAAAAAATATGAAATTTTCTCACCTCGGTGGCCGCATGTTCTAGAGTGCAACTTTTGCAATAGACTAAACTGCTGATGACTGGGAGATTGAGGTTAGAATCTCAGTCAAGTATACTGAGGGTGTATTTTCCAAAATAGTTTTCCACTCTCCCTCCACGCAAATACGCTCAAATACGGGCACATTCCCTTTAAATATAACCTCCGTAATTCCTTATACCATTAGCGTAATTAGTCATAGGCGTATTAACTGAACGGGTAGTAAGATGCGGTGGTAGAAAAAAAACCATGGAAGTTAGCGAGTATTAACTCTAGCTTCAAGATCCTAGTTTGTGGTGGCGTCCGGAGTTCAATCCCAGGTCCCGGCACAGATTTATCTGATTGCCAAACCCTTCCTTCACCTCTGACAAGACGTGTATTAATCACAGCTTGTGGATGTGGGGAATGCCAGGCCTCCACCGTGGTTCGGATCCCAAGTTAAACTGTAGTTCCTCCATTTCATCTCACAATCACCCTACCATTACACATTAGCGTAAATGCGTATAACCCAAACGGGTAGTAAGACGCGGTGCTAATAATAATAAGATCCTAGTTTGTTTATTTATTCAATTTGAAATATTTAAATTTGAGCTGGGGAGTGGGGGCCATATAACGTACTCATGTGGTTGCAAGTGGCCATGCCTTCCTTACACCATGCGTCCACTGAAGCACCATATCACTTTAAGCGAGTTAATGAATTAGAAGTGAGTGAAGCCAACTTAATCTTTATTTAATAACTGGTCATCTATGTTCGTGTTTTTGACACCCACCATATTCTTGATGTTACGAAGTATCCTACTATAGAGGAAGACCTCATCATGGTATGTCAATCATAATGTCAATAACCAGTGAAGGGAGGTGATTACTCTGTCAGCACTCAAGTGCCAGCTGACGCAAGGTCAACATAAAATGAAAACCACAGGGAGGCGATGATTAAAACTCTAACTACAGAGTGCCCCAAACTTTATAAATCTGTAAATAGAAACATTTTTTGTAAACTTGCGTTGCTGGATTGTACAGGGTGCCCCACGGAAAAGTAGCCTGCCTCCTATATCCAGCAGGTGCCTCACTCTAACCTCTGTCATACGAAACAATGCAATACACTAGAGCGACCTGGTCGCGGCATACGTGTCGTCGCTAGTCTGACCTCTGACATACGAAACAATGCAATACACTAGAGCGACCTGGTCGCGGCGTTTGTGTCGCTAGTCTGACCTCTGTCATATGAAACAATGCAATACACTAGAGCGACCTGGTCGCGACATTCGTGTCGTCGCTGGTCTTACCTCTGACATACGAAACAATGCAATAAACTAGAGCGACCTAGTCGCGACCTTTGTGTCGCTAGTCTGACCTCTGCCATACAAAACAATGCAATACACTAGAGCGACCTGGTCGCGGCATTCGTGTCGTCGCTAGTCTGACCTCTGTCATACGAAACAACGCAATACACTAGAGCGACCTGGTCGCGGCATTCGTGTCGTCGCTAGTCTGACCTCTGACATACGAAACAATGCAATACACTAGAGCGACCTGGTCGCTGCGTTTGTGTCGCTAGTCTGACCTCTGACATACGAAACAATGCAATACACTAGAGCGATCTGGTCGCGGCGTTTGTGTCGCTAGTCTGACCTCTGTCATATGAAACAATGCAATACACTAGAGCGAGATGGTCGCGGCGTTTGTGTCGCCGCGACCAAAACGTCAGAGTCTGTCACCGGACCTCCTCCCTATACTTCCAGACTTTTGACCCACCCTGTATTACTATCGCGTATCAGAGTGTTACACTACTGCATTACATGGCTAAATTTCATTAATTTATTGTACTTACCTGCCTATTGGTCATCTGTGCTGTCTTCTAATATGGAGGTCCTGGGTTCAATTTCCGACGTAACCATGGGCATTTTTCTTGAAGGATAATTGTTCCTATGGTTGCTATGGTTGGGTTATTCGGCTTAAACAAGGTTCTACCACCACCACCACCACCACCACCACCACTACCACTACC
>CABFOV010003636.1:42016-62972 GCA_902141375.1 Timema poppense
CCACCACCACCACCACCACCACCACCACCACCATAACCATCATCATCATCATCACTTTTCATCGGGGTGAAGTAACCGCAACCACATGGTGCTTCAAACTCAGAAGACTGTTACATATTCGCTATTGTCAGTAAAAGACCAGGCTTATATAATCGACAAACCCTAAAGGCATACGATAAAAAAAATTAACTTAATTGTATAACTGTATTACAACTTGATTAATTTTTATTATCACCCACTTCGGTGGCCGCATGGTCTAACGTGCTACTCTCGCAGTAGACTAGACTGCCGATGACGGGGAGGTTAGAATCTCGGTTGGGTGTATTAAGGGTGGCTTTTTCAAAATAGTTTTCCGCTATGCCTCTAGGCAAATGTGGGTACACTTACTATAAATTTAGTTCAATTAGTCCTTAAAACAATTAGCGTAATTAGTGTATCAGCGTATAATCCGAACGGCTTATAAAACGTGGTGTTAAAAAAATATTATCGTATTACATTACTGCATTGTATACTTTAATGTAGGGTATTTCTATTTTTCCTTACAAATTAATGTTTTTGTATTCAATAACTGTATCTCATTTGACTTAGGTGGTAGAATGGTCTAAGACGTCACTCTCACGATAGATGGGACTGTCGATAAAGAAGAGATCGGAGTTCAAATCCCAGTCGGGTGTGCTTAGGGTGGTTATTCTAAGTGCGTTTACACTTGTACTCCCAGTAAATTACGGGTACACTTCCTATAAATTCAACCTTACTCATCCCTAAAACATTAGCGTAATTTATACATATCTGTACATCCCAAAAGAGTAGTAAGACGCGGTGTCATAAAACAAATACATAAAATATTTCATATTACTGAGGGAAAGAGGAGCTTAAAAAGGAGGATTAAAATATGACTTGAAGGAAAGAATAAAATTCTCGTAGCTGAAGGAGGAGGTAGAGGACAGGGCACTTTGACGGTCTAAGTTCACTGATAAAAGGGAATGGGCCTGTCTTAATACAGAAAACCTAATAATAATATTAATATTAATAATGACTGTATTGCATTATTGTATTCTTATAAGTACACCTAAACATTTTATTATAATATAACCGCTCGTTACAATAAAATATTCTCTTAGGCTTGTATCCCTATCCAAACTACTGTAATTCCACACGTGTACCAACATTCCGGGATTAAAACCCCTTAAAATACCCGTTTCAGGCCCTTGGAAGGGGCCAAGAGTTTATTTTTCTTTATCGCACAGTATTACTACCTGTTCAGGTTATAAAACATATTTTATAAATAAGTATAATGGAGTATGGATGAGGAAGCAAGCATTATAGAGGTAATATACTCTTCATTTGCGTGGAGGGTGAGTGTAAAACAATTTAGTAAAAACAATTCTCAATAGACCCAACCGGTATTCAAACCCCAATCTCCCAGTCAGTAGACCAATATAACACTGGAGTGACTCGGTAAACCATTCGGCCACTAGAGCAGGACCAAGCGCTAGTCTTGGGAGTGGTACGAAATCAGTTATTGTCCGGATGTTTAGAGGTTCCCTATGAACTATTTCAGTCCTTAATGGACTGTTGAATAAACAGTTATTAGTTTAGATAAATAATGTAACGAGGCGTACAACCACAGAAACCAGTTTCACCGACTATTCACCAATGGATCTCGTTATCTGGAAATAGATAATATAAAAAAATAATCGAACTTTGCACTTCAGTTTCAAATTGTCAACGGATGCTCAGTGAATGTAATCGTCAGACCATAAACAGAGTTTTGAGTCAGGTATGAGTGTTCTTGTCGTATGCCCCTCAAGAGTCTGCGGTTTGGTCGTGTGACCCATATAGCCCCCCACCCCCACCCTTTCCCTTCCCCTTCAACACAACTCTACTCCGACCAGACCCTTCTCATACCTCCTTCTCTTCAAACGCAAACCAGGGATGGAGTTACTGACCGGAAGATCAAACCTTGCCTTGCTCGCCACTTCAACTATTCAACTACCCCCTTTTCCCTTTCGAAATGGGGATTTATTCGACCCCAAAGGATCCCAGAAGGGATCAGATAAGGGCTACCCCGATATTCCATTTAACTTTTATGTCGACCCAAATAAAAAAATATAGATGTATTTAAAGTATCACTCCTGGAATGAGAATTAAATAATTCAATAAGTTGGTTGCACTGGGGTAGCTTGTTAATGGGACATTTCAGAGCCAAATTGCCATTCCCAATCTTTCTCGATATAATTTGAAATTTATAATAAATTAAGGAATATTGACTACACAGAAGTATTTGGAATGGTTTTGACTTGTAAACCCAATGGGAAGAGACCAGTAGGAAGACCTAGACGCAGATGAGAGGGTAACATTAGAGTAGGCCTGAAAGAGATAGTATGTAATGAGGTGGACTGGCTATAACTATCTCAAGATTGGGATAAGGTGTAATGAGGTGGACTGGCTATAACTATCTCAAGATTGGGATAAGGTGTAATGAGGTGGACTGGCTATAACTATCTCAAGATTGGGATAAGGTGTAATGAGGTGGACTGGCTATAACTATCTCAAGATTGGGATAAGGTGTAGTGGGGTGGACTGGCTATAACTATCTCAAGATAGGTATAAGGTGTAACGAGGTGGATTAGATATAACTAGCTCAAAAAAGGGATAGGGTGTAATGAGGTGGACTGGATAGAACTAACTCAAGATAGGGATAGGGTGTAATGAGGTGGACTGGATAGAACTAGCTCAAGATAGTTTGATAGGGAGCTTACCTTTGTAAGTACGGAAATGAACTTTATAGTTCCTAATGCAATATAATTATTATGTTATCCAAAAATAAATTGATATAAAAAATCAAGCCAGAAATTCTCACTTTAAATAAAATTACAAGAATTGCGTTTCAAAAGAGAAAGTTTAATCTTGTTGATAATATATTATATCGAAGATTGGGATAAAATATTTCGGCAACAGTTTATAAATAATAGAATATTGTATTGTTATTCGTTATCACTTTTTAAAAACCCTTTAAAAATGATTATGAAAGAGTTCCTTTCTAATGTAAATGGGAGAACAATAAATATTTAGAAATATTCTCCTTTTAAAAAATTTAAATTTTATCCTAATTAGATAAGTTTTTAATCCCATATTTATTGTGTAATAATCATATATCTTAAGTATAACAATTAATTATAAATAATTTGTTTTTTTATGAATCAAATGATCCATCAGCTTGAATGAAGAACGGAGATCTAAATGGACGTAATTTAATGGTTATAACCCAAAAGACCAGACCCCGTGTAGGTATGCAATTACCTAGAAAAATATAGTCACCTGAAATAAATTAGAACCGGTCATGCGAGAACTAAAGTTACGCTTTACAAATGGGGAATGCAATGTGACTGCGAAGCACTGGAACAAACAAACTTGCGAATACTGCGTATAGCCTGAACAGGTGGTGAGACATGGTTTAAAAAAAAAATAGAGCCTTGTGAATGCTCCCCCCAAGAAATTCCAATGCCCCTGGAATCATCTCACTACATCCACAGCAAAAACATTTAGCTGGAAATTGGTCTGTAATAATATTTTGATACCTTATGGTGTATAGGCCTATATTAACTTTAATTTATTGTATTTTATTGTACTGACTGTGTACTCTTGTATTTTATTATAGTAAATGCAGGGCCATTTTTTTGAACTGAAAGAACCGGGGCAAAGAATATATCTGAGGCCCCCTTTTTCACAGCAGTGTTTCAATTTTAGCACTAAGCTGTTACAATATATTAATACAAACTTATGTTACTTAATTATTTAACATATATTTTTTTGGAATATTGATCAACCCATTAAATGGCAGTACTTTATTAAATGCAAACAATCTATCCAGTTTTTAACATAAAAAAATCCCATTTTTAGTTGCAAAAGTGGCAAGTCTATTTAAAGTTTTAAATACATAAATCCAAAATAAATAAAACAAATTACAGTTTACACAATACACAAACAAAACAATATTTTATATATGAATCAACTCAATTTTAAATAAATTTCTTTCTCATCTTCTTAGCAGCAATGGGTGACCTGGCGGTCTAGAGGTAAGGTGTCAGACTTCTGTGCTGGGAGTCCAGGGTTCAATCCTCGGTCCCGGCACAAATTTATTTGATTTCTAAACCCTTCCTTCACCTCTGACAAGACGTGTATTAATCACAACTTGTGAATGTGTGTAATTCCAGGCCTCCACCGTGGTTCGGATTCCACGTTAAACTGTAGGTCCTCCATTTCATCTCACAATCACCCTACCATTCATTATACATTAGCGTAAGTGCGTATAACCTGAACGGGTAGTAAGACATGATGCTAATGATAATAATCTTAGTAGCAAACATACTAATAACTCCATCAAATGAAATGTTCATATGATCATGTTCTGAAGAAATCATAGTCAATGAGTTCAATCTTCCTTGTGTCATGGTAGATGGAAATTGGTTCGTTATAAATGACAATTTTGAAAATTATGTTTTGTTTTAATAGTTTATAAAAGTGCAATGCAGTCGCTGCATTTGGGAAGACATAAATTTCTTCTATTTTTGTTATAACTGTCACAAAATCTTCTGTGTAGTGGATAAAGTAAAACCATCTTCAATCTGAAGTATTCTGAGAAAAGAAGAGATCTGTAATATTTTATTTTTCAAAACTAGCTGCAGATCCTTATTGTGTAGTTTGACCAGCTCGTAATTTCTCGATTTGAGCTCATTGTGACTTGTTGTAGCTAAGCTACAAAAAATACCAAAAACACAACTGCTAGGGCAACTTCTTTGAAGGAAGCAACTCTCTTCTCAAGTTCCATGTTTTGAGCTTCAATAACACAAGGGAATTAGGAAATTCTGAAACTGTCACGGGATGCTACAATAGTGGAAAGCTCGTCTTTTACATCAAGATACGTTTGGAATGTTGGGTAATTGTGTAGGTTGGTAACACATGCTTGATTAATTCTTTTGCTTTAACTTCCATTTCTTAAAAGTCATTTTTCTGATTAGAAACAAATACTTTCAAGTAATTCAGGATTGACGACCAGTAACTACATCGAGTCCAGGTTACTTTGGATTCCTACTTACACTAACCATATTTTCCCTTAGTGTCATTCCATAATCCACTCGTGTGTGAAAACTCCCTTTGCTCGTTGGGAGCTTCACTCCCGAACCCCCAGCGAGTTTTCTTTGCAAGTGGATGTAAACTAATGTAATTCTAGAGACTATTTTTTATAGGTCTTACCGTTTAGCCACAAGAAACCTCCAAATAAAGGTGAGCACCGACTTTAAAATTGCTCTTATATTTTGAATTGCTTTTGGAGGTTGAAAATTAAATTTTTTAACTCTTTAGAATTTTAACGTCGGTTATAGGATAGAAGCTATAAGTTTGCCAAATTTCAAGTTTCTATCTCGTTTGGAAGTGGGTAAACATTAATGTCAGTGAGTGAGCCAGCCATGTGGCTTTATAATGTATAATTCCAAACATTGCATTTTGTTCATCAGAGAAGTTGCTTCTATTCTTGTGAACTGTTTAATTTTTGTAATTTAAATTTCACAGAAAACATTATAAATCTAATCATAATGATGCACGGACATTGAGGTAGTGATTGAATTAAATTGTCTGTGCACCACTATTTAATGTGAAATTTAGAAGTCATTGTAATTAAATTTAGTAATTTTCGGGGGAGATGTGGCCCACTGAAATGTGAGACCTGGGACTATCTACCCCTTTATAATCCCCCCCCCCAACATACTTGGCACCCTTATTGTGTCACACCATTTATCTTATATATTTATGTAATATCATTCTTTATCATTGTATACCCTCTGAAAACTCCATATTCTATAAACATAAAATTAAACAAAATTAGACTGATGGAGGCTTACACAATACTAGATTTTTAGATATTTGGAGAAATTCTATTCTTTCTAGTACTCAGAAGAAGAAAACACAAGGCTCTTTGCTTTGAGATTTTATGGTGTTTCATTTTGCTATATGTTCAGTTAACGCATACAATAGCCATTATATATATCTATGTTTTACCTGTTTATTCTGTTAAATGTTAAGTAAGCTTAGAAAATATAATATTATTATCTTATCTATAATTTTTTATTCTGTTTTGTTTATGACATTTTATTCTGATTTATTTTTAGAACACTCGAACAAGACTCGTTTCTTAGCTGATTACGAATTACAAATATGGAATAACTAGCATTGTCCTTTTTAAATAATTGTGTTAGTATAAAAATGTCCACGTGTCAGTAAAGATATATATATATATACATAACATCATGTATAGGCCTATATATATTTATATACATATGATGTTTTTTTCCATCAATATTTGTTAAATTTGTCTGAAGACTAAATTAGTTAATTTGGAACCGAGAAGACAATTATGGCACAGACATCATGGAAAACAAAGTATTTTAGATCATGTGATGTGGTATTAGATACCAAGTCTTTGTAACGTTTAGAGTACTTATTCCAAAGAAATGTGGGTTTATATGTTCCTATACAAATGAAACATAATTTAACCACTACTTATCTTCTAGATGCAATGGCGTAGATGTGTTTCCCTTTGTCCACCGTACTTGAAGCTTGTACATTCCGTGAGGAAGTTTTGTAACTGTACTAGTTAAAGAGAAATACGATAAAAGTTTAATTCGTTGAGATATATGAGTGGATTTGGAACGTTATTTAGATTTATTAAATAACTTTTATACTTTTATTGTTATATATTTATTTTATTATGTTATTTATAACCTTAAAATATATTAAATATTTCAAATCTTTATAAAATATTATTTTGGCAGGTCATCGTTTTGCTTTTTTTTTAGACTTAAGAACGCTCATCTTTAATCTTACATGCTCTTTCCTTTAAAATTGCGGTGAGCTACATTATAATTTTGCTTGACATGTATTTACACCATTGGGGGACCTGGTGATCTAGGAGAAAGGTGTCAGACTTCTGTGCTGGGGTCCGGGGTTCAATCCTCGGTCCCGGTACAGATTTATCTGATTACCAGATCCTTCCTTCATCTCTGACAAGACGTGTATTAATCACAAATCGTGAATGTGTTGAATGCCAGGTCTCCACCATGGTTCGGATTTCACGTTAAACTGTAGGTCCTCCATTTCATCTCATTATCACCCTACAATTGCACATTAGCTTTGTGCGTATAACCCGAACGGTTTGTAAGACGCGGTGATAATAATAATAATAATAATAATAGGTGACCTGGCGGTCTAGGGGTAAGGTGTCAGACTTCTGTGCTGGCGGCCGGGGTTCAATCCTCGGTCGCGGCAAAAATTTATCTGATTACCAAACCCTTCCTTCACCTCTGTCAAGACATCTTGTGAATGTGGGGAATGCCAGGCCTCCACCGTGGTTCGGATTCCACGTTAAACTGTAGGTCCTTCATTTCATCTCACAATCACCCTACCATTACACATTAGCGTAAGTGCGTATAACCCGAACGGGTAGTAAGACGTGGTGATAATAATATTAATAATAATAATAATACTTACACCACTACATGGAACGATGCAAAACTAGACATAGGGATGTGGTATCGAAAGAAAAGTATCGATGCATTACTTATTACAAGTATCGATATAAAACTATTAATATTTAAAACGTTTTGAAAGAAAACTATAACCAATTTTCTTATGCATTTATTTTACAGGTTGTCGTCTTCTAATTTATTTAAAGTGCTGGCCTGTCATAGGTATTTTGACTTTAGGTCCAGAATATAATAAAGGAAATTATAATTAAAGTTTGAGCTAACCTAAACTTCCATGAAGACATTTTTTAAATCCCCTGGATTGGTTTTAGACCTTAGCATACATTACTTTTTGTCTTGCTCGCTTCATATTTTATAGCCTCTGTTAATGGAATAATTAATTAATATACTAAATAATTTAAAAGTTACATATGAATGCTAGATGCATGCATGTGCCAAGAACAAGTCTCGATATTTACCATTTAGATGATTTTTACACGAAGGGCCTTTTCAAAGGTATTTTTCTTAAAATAATCTTAATATTTAGTAGAATACTGGTAGGAGAGAAAACCTTACAGAAAGTCATTTCTACCTAAATCAGGGTAAACAAATATTAATCATCTTATTCGTAACACCTAGAATCGAACAAGTGTCCCTAGACTTGTGAATGGCCATAGGAAGTGTTGAAACATTTTTTTTACCACCGTGTCTTACTAATTGTTCAGGTTATACGCATGTACTAATTATGATAATGGATTATGAATGAGGAAGTTATAATTTAGAGGAAGTGCACTCTCATTGGCATGCAAGTAGAGTGGAAAACAATTTAGGGAAAGCCCCCTCAATACACCTGATCGGGATTCAAGCTCCGATCTCCCTGTCAACGACAGTCTAGTCTATTGCGAGAGTGACGTCCTAGACCATGTTGCCACCGATGTAGGTAACGTCATATTGATTTCAATTCAAAGTTTACACTACCGATTTAAACTAATAATTTATGACAGAATTTGGAAAAATCAAATGGTAGTATTTATGGCAGGGACTCCCTCAACATGGTTAGGTCTAGTTGTACCGGGTTGTCTTGAAGGCAAGGCTCCCAAATTGAGTGTATATTAAGGGAAAATGTAAATAACGCTTCGCTTCATATTTGATGATATATGACTTGCCGTAACCTCTGGAGTCGAATATAGAAATGTTGTACATAAATTACTCGAAGGAAATAAAACTAGACTCGAATTTCATTTGACTGTTTAGATATGGGTTACTTCTCTTAAGAAACATTCCTGTCACAAACATTTGTTCAAGTTGATTTACTATCGTTTTTCACCGTTCTTCGTGTCTTGCCACACACTCACAGGGATAGAATATAGAGGATGGTAGTATTTATAGGAAATGTACCGTCATTTGCATGAAGTAGGGGAATTATTTATAATCAAACCGTTCTATACACACAACCTGTTTATCCATAAAACCCGACTAAAAGAGAATGGTGCCTTTATCCACTGGTGTACCAGTGCGAATTTTGTAGTGTAACTAAATATTTTAACTTTACCATAACTTTTATAATTGGAAACAATATAATGCAAATCCATCAAAAATTGCAAGTATTTCAATTCCATATTTCTACTTCATAATATGACAATAAACCAGGTAACACCAATTCAACTTACCGCATCAAATAATGAGGCGTAAAGTATATCATACCTTTAAAATGAAGTAATATGCTCTTGGGCATTTTTAATTTGATTTTCCCACTGTTCGTTGGTAAAAGTAGTTCTATGAAGGTCTAGTGACAGATTTACTCTGATATTACCTCTCTTTTATCAAGTTTGGTACAATTTTCTGATTCACCGAATATTTATATTAATCACGGTCTCTATATATGTCACATTCTTTCTATCTTTTTCTATGTTATAATAATTTGTCCATCAAGATTTGTTCAATTTTCTAATTCGCCACATATCTAAATAATTCATTTTCTACAGACATAAATCTATCTTCATTTATAAAAATTGTTTATTATTTGGATATATTTATGCTGTTTACGGTCTATTAATCTGAAGTTAGATTATATTTTATCTTTAAGGATAAACATAGATGCTACAAAAGCTTATCCTCGATTATATTGATCGCGTTGGTTGGCCAATAGTTTTTAATTAAATGTTTCCTTTTTCCTCACTTATTTTACTTCAAACTCCACACTGGGGTAGAGGTCTTAAACACGTAGCGTTGATAAATTTAACTTTTATCTGTGATAATACAATTTTAGTATTTATAATATATTTTTATGGTTTATTTTTAGTGTAAAATTCTGACACACAGCCTTAGCTTTGTCATTGTAAACGTGTCTTTAAAAGCATCGAGTTTTTTGCTAAAAAATTTATTTATAACTTCCCATCATTTATATATTTATTTTTTCTTAATATATTTTGTCTTCGTGATGAAATAATACTATATTCAAAATAAAAAAATAAAAAAATATAGTAATAACTTTAAGTTTAATATTATTATCATCACTATGCTCAAAAGAGAAAATGTATATTATTTGAGGGAGTTTTTGACTAACACATTTATTGATATATCATAATGTTCTACATTAATTTAATTGACTTTAACTTAAAGCTTCTCCCAAGAACTGATTAAATTAATTAGCACATTTATTATTATTATTATTGAGAACATGTCAAAAACTTAGCTAAGTCGGTAGCATGTTAGTCTACTGAGCTAATGGTCCCAGATTTGATTCCCGACATTGCCGAAAAATGTATCATTAGTTAAATGTTGGTTTAACCTTTTACAGTGATGAATTAATGGCCGGAGACGGGGTGCTATGCCTGTCCTAGTATCGAGATAGATTATAAGGCACGTGAAGCTTCGACAGACTTAGAAAGCTGGTACTGGAAAATATATGGCTTGAATAAAAACTGACCCAGGCCCCCCAGGCTGTAAACAATAATGGATGTAAAAGAAAAATTATTTAGAAAAAGTGTACATTATCTTACCTCACAAATTTATTTTTAAAATAAACTCATTTTTTATACATGAAAAAACTGCAAATTATTTTTAATCTCATTAAATCTAGGCCTATACAACTTAAGTCCTAATAGGCATATATTTAAAAAAAATAAAGTTAAATCGATTTAATGGGAGAAAAAATAAGTTGCAGTTCTTACATTTGTTTAGAACTCATTATTTTAAAAATAAATTTGTGAATCATAAAATTCCGTTTATATATGTATAGGCCTATGTAAACTATGATTTATTCCAGGCAAACCTATTTGGAAGAGGACATTGAGAAGACCAAGCCACAGATGGGAGGATAGCATTAGAATGAATCTAAAAGAGACAGGGTGTAATGAGGTGGACTAGATATAACTAACTCAAGATAGAGATAGGGTGAATGGAGGTGGACTGGATAGAACTAACTCAAGATAGAGATAGGGTGAATGGAGGTGGACTGGATAGAACTAACTCAAGATAGGAATAGGTGGCCTACTTATGTAGGTGCGTATATGAACTTTTGAGTTCCTATTGCCAAAGATTAAATAGGCCTACATATTGTTTGTATTTAATAATCATATCAATTCACGACTATGTGATGTGTATACTGCGTAAGATTTATGTGTATTATGACTCATTTGGAGATTTTGAAAAAGTTTTAACTAAACACGTTTTAAAATAATATTTTCTTTAATATAAAAATACATTGTCTTTAAATAAAATATGTAAATACGAAAAATTTATAGTATCGTTTTTATCTATTATAAAATACATATCTATATGTATGAAGCAATGGCACTCAAGAAATTATGACGTTAAAATATGAAACTTATTAGTTCTAAACAGTTTGAAGTTCCTTGATCTAGAAACTCCCTTTTCAATAATAGAGCCTAGAGATGTTCTCCTTATTTAGAAAAAAAAAACCACACATACACACATTGCATTCTAAACTTGAGCAAGAATGACGTTAGCTCAATTTCATTATATTTAATATTGCTCACTATTTTTCTTAAATTTAGGTAGATATTTTATGCATTTAATGCATTAGAAGCTAACATAATTACCGTACTGAAATGGAAGGGGTGTATGTGTAGGGGGGATGGAATAAAAACCCCCTCCCATACGTATCGTTTATCATGTATTTTTGTATTCCTTCTTGATACCTGCGTTAGTATATTATTGGAGTATTAACTTTTAAATTTCTTAGCACCATCCACCTTAATTACGTATTAAATAACACTTTAACTTCTTTCCAGAGAGATTTAATGTTTAAAAAGTTTATATTGGGGGGGAGGGGGTGTCTTAACATAAAACTACCACACTTAGGATAACCCACACCCACTAGCCACCTACCTTATCAAGAATATACTTCCGGGTACGGCCTTGCAAACACATATTTTCTTTTTACCAGCTACGTCATATCTTGTTTGTTCTTTTTTTCCACATTTTCCCCTGTCTATATCAAGCTTCAGTAAACTCATGACATTATTGACCTCTAACCAAATATGTAATGTACCAAAGAAGATTGAACACAATATTTTCTTTTGGTCGGTATCACTTTGTAAAGCAAAGGCTATTCTCACATCCTTTTTAAGGCAATTTAATACTTGATTGGCATCGAACTTTATATTTACATTGATAGAATAAACAATGTAAAAGCATCTACTGATATACAAATAATAATATTTATATCAATATCAACAACCTAAGAAAAGATTTAAATTTATGAACGTTAAAAAAAATTGCAATATTGATTAAGATACTTCAAAACGCTATGATCTTAATGTTTTAAAACATATTGCAAGTTGCTCTTTACAATTTGGTTACTTGTAATCTTAAGAATTGAAGGTTAGTTTTAGAAGAATTCTACCTCTGAATAACATTTTATAATATACAAAATTTCTAAGTAGCATGCCAAATATTAAAGTGATTTACTGCAACAATCATAAATTAAGTAATACCAAATGTTCTTTTTTAAATATAGCCTATTGTTTTTATTAAATAGGTGACCTGGCGGTCTAGGGGTAAGGTGTCAGACTTCTGTGCTGGCGGCCGGGGTTCAATCCTCGGTCCCGGCACAGATTTATCTGATTACCAAACCCTTCCTTCACCTTTGACAAGATATCTTGTGAATGTGGGGAATGCCAGGCCTCCACCGTGGTTCGGATTCCACGTTAAACTGTAGGTCCTCCATTTCATCTCACAATCACCCTACCATTACACATTAGCGTAAGTGCGTATAACCCGAACGGGTAGTAAGACGCGGTGCTAATAATTTTATAAAATACTGGAATACCTTGTCTTAAAAATAGTTTCATTGAGTTATTTAAGTCATCAACTCTATTACATTGAGTATATATACTAAATTGATGGAACAGTAATTCTTTAAGAGATATTAAAGCAATTTGACACAAATACGTAGGTATATTTTTGGAGGAATATAGTTATATTAACTTAAGGTCGACTTATTTGCTTACTTATAGCTAGTATTTCAACGAGATCAATAATAATGTTAGTAAACACTGTTACTTTATGAAAACCGTACCATAATTAACTTTTGTGCTTATTATGAATTAATTTTCCTAGCACTATTAGCAGTAATTCTTCCCCAGAAGTGGGCTAAATATTAAAAAACTTAACGTATTTCAATTTAATAACATAAAACTGAATAATGTTGAATTTAAAAATGCTATCTCGCTTGCCTCGCATATGATTAATAACTTGAGTATATTAAAAAAATGTCAAAATTTGAATTAAACAAGCAAATATGAAAAATTATAGTGATTGAAAACATGAACAAATATATTGCATATTTTTAATGTGGTTACGAGCAACCTGTTTTACCTTAATAAGCCAACATTTAATCGATGCCCGTAATATTTCAAAGCGTATTTTATAGCCTATAGTCAATATTAAAATCTAACATTTCAATAAAAAAAAAAGTAAAAGAACATTCTGACATTAAAAAAGCTTTATGAAATAAAGGTTTCCTCTATTCTTTTACTCAATGAGCTCAATAATTTTGTTTACAATGTTTATATTTGGTGAATTTAGTGGATTAAATCGGTCTCTATTAACTTAATAGAGTGAGCAAAAACGACACTTCTGTGTCCATACAGTATTTAGTTGGCTTATAATCAACAAAAATATTTCATTTAAATAATGCATTTCAAGGTTGAGCAACATATATATTTCAGGGCTTGAACGTAGTTTTATAAATTATTTGGAAAAAGGTTTTTTTATAATATTACTGAGTGAATCACAGGGGTGGTTTGTGGCAAGCTAACAGTAATTATCATATTGCATCAAATATGATATCACAATATATTTTAATCAATATCATAGTCACCACATTTAACATATAGTATACATATTATGGACATACATTTTAAGTAAGTTATTTAATAATTGAGGAGAGCCAATTAAAGTGATTTTAAAGGAAAGAAACCCCATGGATGGTCATTATGATTGAAAGTCAGGTTCTCGAAATATATATGTTTGCGAGAAATTGTGGTTGAGGTTCAATAATGACCGAGCTAAATTTGTTTGGCTTTCCTTGCTAATGATGGCACATTTCCTCTAGCTTCTATCTTCATCAATACCAAAACTATTTTATTTTCATGCACTACGTATTGATAGTTGCCAGGCTATCCACATATTTACACTAATGGGGTTTGATGAGGAAGGTAGAATAGTACCGTGATCCACGTCTTACTACCCGTCCGAGATATCCACATATTTACATTAATGTGGTAGAGATGAGGAAGGTAGAATAGTACCGTGCTCCACGTCTTACTACCCATCCGGGATATCCACATAGTTACACTAATGTGGTAGAGATGAGGAAGGTAGAATAGTACCGTGCTCCACGTCTTACTACCCGTCCGGGATATCCAAATATTTACACTAATGGGGTAGTGATGAGGAAGGTAGACTAGTACCGTGCTCCACGTCTTACTACCTGTCCGGGATATTCACAGATCCATATAGATGTATTCACACATTAATATTAATGGAGGCAGGATAAGGAATTTATAATTTATATGTGTAAAATGTATCAACATTTCCGCGGAGGAAGCGTGCAAATCAGGAAAAACTACCTAATTATACACAGGTTGGAATTTATCCTCTACCATCCAGTCACTCTCAAACTAGATGAGACCTTACGCGACTGATGCCTTTGTCTGCGTGACCACTAGTGTAATTTACAGATGTTTAATCTTTAAAATACTTTCGTATCATTGTATCTAAACTTATAAATTAAACCAATTAATAATAATTATTATTATTAGCACCGCGTCTTACTACCCGTTCGGGTTATACGCACTTACGCTAATGTGTAATGGTAGGGTAGATTGTGAGATGAAATTGAGGACCTACATACAGTTTAACTTGGAATCCGAACCACGGTGGAGGCCTGGCATTACCCACATTCACTAGATGTCTTGTCAGAGGTGAAGGAAGGGTATGGTAATCAGATAAATCTGTGCTGGGATCGAGGATTGAACCCCGGCCACCGGCACAGAAGTCTGACACCTTACCCCTAGACCGCCAGGTCACCTAAACCAATTAATTAAATGACTCACCGTAAATAATATTGAAACCTATCTTAAATCCTTAAAAGTTCTTCTACTGGGAAATTAGATTCGGACACGTAACCTTTATCTAGTCTTGGTTGTGGTAAAGCTACTTTGTGTTAGTATATTAACTTGATACAATAAATAAATCAGAAACGCGTATTTCGATTTATATACTGCGTTAGATGTTATACTCCATAATATGGCTTGAAATAAATCTTGGAAATCCTCCACGTCATATATGTTTTCCCTCGTCTGGAAAATTGGTTTCTCTGTTCAGTAGGCAGGTTTATGTATTGTACACTCCACGCACAAACACCTAGAGCACTTCTTTGATATTGATTGATACCTTCATACTCTTCCACAGGACTGTGTCACATCCACTTCTCATCATTCCAGTATCAGTTTTAACGCACTCTAGCACTTTAACTACTAACTACCCGCTTCTGTGGCCGCATTTTCTAACGCGCTACTCTCACCAGTGGATTAGACTACCAATGACGGGGAGATAGAGGATCGAATCTGGGTCAAGTGTACTAAGGGGTTTCCAAAATGGTTTTCCATTCTCCCTCCACTCAAATGCGGATACACTTCTTCTAAATAAAGCCTTCATATTTTCTAAAACCATTGGCATAATTAGTAAATAAACGTATAACCCGAGCGGATAGTAAGACGCAGTGCTAAAAAGACTTCTAGCTAAAACATATTTTTAGTTTTTGAACCATATTTTTATTTGAATGATTGATGTGTGTATGATTACTTCTAGAGGTACTTTTTCATTAGGGTTAACGCATCAAGCGTTCTTACAGACGAGCACAGATGAGCTGGTGAGTGGGGTATTATATCAATTGATCAAGAAAACATGCTTGATGTATTGCAAGCTTCATAGCATACTTGTTGCTTGCATCCAAGTTCTGTGCTCAGAAGTGTTTACATGTTGTTAAGCTTGCGCTAGTACAGTACTTCCTCTCATTCTAACAGAAAGAGAAATATAGGAAGACTTCTTTCAATTTGTCAAGATGGAAGAGTGTGTTTGCGGCGTGATTATTATAGTGTCACAATTAATTTCAGAATAATTCCAGGAAGATATAGGAAAAATGGAGAGAGTTTTGGTGTGGAACTAGATTATAATATCAGGATTGGAGGGAATACTTCCCCAGAGGCCTATTTCCGTCAGATACAATTTAGTAAACTGACAAGCCATCTCTTCAGACTAACGCCGAATCATTATTAAACAATATAATAAAAAATACAACATAAAACAATGAACAAAACCACAAAGCAAAAAAAAACCCACAAAAATACAAATTAATATGATAAATGTCGTTGACGTGGAATGACTTTCTCGGAGCAAATTTCTTAACTCTCACAGATCCTAGTTTCACGCATTTTGTAGGTCTGTCGTTAAGAGCATACACATCAGATGCCAATTACCTCTGTGATACGGTCATCTAGAAATCGTAAGTTTACACCAATACTATTGCAAGTGTATCATTTCTGATTAAACATTAATAGAGATAGAGAGTTAATAGAAGTTTCTAATACTAAACATTGTTGTAATATTAAATGGCATTTGGATAAAAAAAACTGCATTGAAAAGGTCGTTTTTTACCATTTTAGAATGGTTTCACAGATAAACATTGTGCAAGAATCTTCATTCTGTCATAACAGGGACATACTGTAGTTATTAACAAGAAACTTTGTCACTTTATCTTCCATCGTCACCGCGGAAAACTTCTAGTTATCATTCAAATTCGAATGATCTGCACACATTTCTGGAATATCTTGGTCTTTTCTTTTCGCTTTTACTACCAAACCTCCAAACCAAACTTGCCAGGAGCCGAGTTGGGCCTGCTATGACAAAAGCTCTTAAATAGCCTTTAACACGAGTGAGTTGTCAGCTCTAGTGAGTCAGTTGTTGGTTCTGCATACCTCTAGTAGGGTATAAGTTACTATGTAGCCCTTCACCAGAACGCTTATGAGCTACAGCTCACCAAGCAAATGGCCTTGTTTCAAGTTCCACGTGATGGGGAAAAATAAAAGTATCAGTCTTCGATACACACAAATATATTAAAGAAATTTGACTTCGTACAAAATTGTGGTACACCATCTGTAATGGCTATAAGTATCAAAACAAGAAAAGTACAGACTGGTTCGAAAAATTTCACATCAAAACATCTGGATTTGATGACTTGTCGATTGAAAGTAATTAACCCAATAGTAAGTAATAATACAGTGTGTTATTTTGATCTTCAGCTGCTACGCACAGTGTAGTTATACAATTTAGATTTACTGCTTTAAAAAATTGTTATATATTTCTTAAATCCATAAAAAGTTGAAACAGTTTTCAAACTTGAATTTGTGTCCTGAACAGTCTAAATAAAATATTTTGGAATGACAAACCAAAATTTGAACAGCAAGAATTTTTACTAGCATAGTAACCTTCCGCATCTGTTTTGAGCTCTGTAGAAAATTGACTTAACAGCAGCTGTGTTTTCTTTTAAGCTCGTGAGCTACATCGCCGGTCTAGTGGACCAGCTTACGCACGCTCGTTTTTAAGGCTCTGCGGAGCTTAACTAAAGTCATCTGTTTATTAATATATATATACAAGCACCACCTCGGGTTATACGATTGTGTACTAATTAAGCCAATGGTTTTAGGAATAAGGAAGTTGAGGAAGGTAGAATAGTCCCGTGCTCCACGTATTTCTACCTGTCCAAATTAAAGACATATTTACATTCATGTGCTAGGGACGACGAAGGTAGAATTTAGAGGTTGCTATTTTCATGGAGAATATTTAGGAAAAAAAACAAACTCTACACCAGCCGGGCTTCATTTCCCGATCTGCCTGTCATCGTCAAACCAGAATAGACAAGTTCTACACTTACTTCCGCCAGAATATTTGTGTGTTTTAGCTTTAAATTAAAATCTACTTGGGGGTAAGAAAATGTATTAATAGTTCTATTATTAATCAATTATTATTATTATCATCACCGCGTCTTAATACCCGTTCGGATTATACGCTCTTACGCTAATGTGTAATGGTAGGGTGATTGTGAGATGAAATGGAGGACCTACAGTTTAACGTGGAATCCGAACCACGGTGGAGGCCTGGCATACCACACATTCACAAGTTGTGATTAATACACGTCTTGTCAGAGGTGAAGAAAGGGTTTTGTAATCAGATANGGAGGACCTACAGTTTAACGTGGAATCCGAACCACGGTGGAGGCCTGGCATACCACACATTCACAAGTTGTGATTAATACACGTCTTGTCAGAGGTGAAGAAAGGGTTTTGTAATCAGATAAATCTGTGCCGAGACTGCGGATTGAACCCGGACCCCAGCACAGAAGTCCGACACCTTACCCCTAGACCTCCAGGTCACCAATATTAATATAAAGAGCATTTTGGGATTCATTTTTTTAAACTATTTAACTATCAATGGTATTTCATGGATGTAAAGCTTCCATTTATTTACTTTAAGCTCAGCTATACCATCTATTGAAGTCAAAAAGTAATTTATTTCTATTATACATACTTTCTGTTAATTTTGTTGGAACCCATGTGCATCAAACATTTTCAGGGCATACCCTTCTGGTTTTCAACTCCCTTACAAAGGAGAACTAGTGGTTAACAAACCCTTAACTCCAAATTAATTCGGAAATAATGATTAGCGAAACGTTTACGTGAGCTAGCGCTGTCCAAGCAAGTGGACTCTTGTGTGGAGGAACTGCACAGAATCTGATAGTGGAACATTCATGAGAAATCGCTAGGCTAGAGCCCAGTTTAAAAGTGACATAAAACCCACTAATTGTCACACACAATAAGATCGATGGAGCTGTGTTAGTTTTGGAGTATCCTAAATCTCTCAGAAGGGTAGCTATGCTCCGCCCACGGGATAACAATACGAGAAAACCCGCTTTGGAGTAGGGATGCTCGTTCTTGGATCGATATTTACGATAATCGTTGGTTTACTCGCGGCTAACCAATTTTTAAAATCCATTTAAACGTCTCGATCTGATTCATGAATCGATTATTATGATCAAAACGAAAATTATGAAGGAAACGAAAAATAAATACAGGGATATTTGACCCGAAACCTTAGATCATTTGGTGGCGTTTCTGTCTACTGAGCTCAGGGTCCCAGCTTCTATTCCTGACATGACCAAAAAATGTATCATTGGTGAACTGTGGTTTTCCTCTTTTCCGAGTGATGAATTAACGTCTGGGGGCTGGATGGTGTGTCTGTTATAGATATAAGTTAGTTTATAAGTCGTGTACTGATATATTCAGTCTGTTAAGAAAGTTCACGTTAAATACCTCAAATAATTAAAAAGTTAAATTAATATTTTATTGCCCACATGAACTCTTTTTATTACTAAGAACATTGTTGAAATTGAATTCTACAATGCTGAACCACAAATTAGTACATTATATTATATATATAATTGTTATCATAAATAGATAAGAAATTAAGATTAAAGGGGATTTTTATGGTTGGACAAAACTCTCTTGTAATTTTAACTAATATTACAATAGTAAAATGGTATTTTAAATAAATTAAATTAATAAATGTATCCTGTCAAGGAGTTAGTAACATTGTATTAACCATTTGGTTCACAAAAGCTTGTTTTATAGTGTGGTAGCAATAATTAAATGTAGGCCTTGGTTTAATTTACTCTAGGCCTGTAAACATTATTTATAGTAGAATAGTTGTTTACTAATCGACAATCATCAGTTGATAAAATTAAGTATAATAGAAAGATATACCAATTTTTAAAGGGCTCAATCTTAGTTTCTCTTTAATATAACTATGCCCTTATTATTTGAAACATTGTTAAAGAAAGCTTTCTTTATACGTATTGTTGAACCGATCTTGAAAAGATAGGTTCAATACGCTCAATTTTTTGCTTGAATTGTTCTAGATCAATCCAGAGAATCGATTATAAGCCTATAAATTAATCATTAGGCCTGTGAAGTAATATTCTAAGCTTGGAAGCACCATTTACTTTGTTTATATAAAATATAATGCAAGAAGAATTTATAATATTTTTCAATTTATTTATTTTTAATCCAATATCTTATTTTCTGTTACTTTTAGCACCATAATGCATGGACAGTTTCATCACCAGTGGGTATTACAGTATTACTTGAAATAATTTGATATTCATTTAAAAAAAATTAGCAGTTTGACCCGGTCCTAACATGGCTAAGCATAATCTGAACTGTATCAAATTAGAATGATCATCATCTTTCCATCAACTTTTTGATACTTCCTCGTTGTACAATCCTCAGCTAACTATGGCAAACTTGAAATAACATGGTAATTAATACATTAAAATAAATTAAATATTTGAGAAAAAATATTAACTTGTCCTCAAAATGAGTGCACAAACAAAGGCAACTCATTAACAACACAATATTTATCAAAGCACGATCCTAAAAAAGATAAATAAACTAATATAAATAGTATATATATATGTTGGAAAAAGGAGCATCACAGTTTACCATAGAGCATAAATAATATACACTGTTACAATATCATATTGAATTTAAATCTCCGAAAAGTATCACGGTTCAGGAAACCATGTCCCTAGAGTTTATTTTAATTATGTCGCCAAGGCTATGGCCAGACGAGCAGCAAATGTTGCTCGAATTTGAACTACAAATAACGCTCACTTCAAATGTCGCAGCACATGGTGCACCAAGAGAATTGCACAAACCTTCCCTTAGGGTACATTTAATACATATATAGAAGAAACATAGTCATTTTGACAAATAGATTTATTGTAGTAAACAAATAGATAAATTGTCATAAATACACGTTTCACAAGATTGAACAATTAGCAAAGAGCA
>CABFOV010003637.1:0-43293 GCA_902141375.1 Timema poppense
AAGTGTTGGCAACCCAAAACCTAAACATATGATTTTCGAACTGTCATCCAGGTAAAAACCTATCGTGAATGGAATATATTTACACCAATGGGCAGAGATGAGTAAGGAAGAATTTAGAGGAAATGTGCCTAAGTTTATGTGGAGGAACAGTGGTATACCAAACATCCTCAGTATAGGCAACCACGTTTTTAGTCCTTGTCACCAGAAGTCCAGTCTAAAGCGACAGAGCGACTACTGATGTGGGTGGTGTAATTAATGTTTTACTTAACTTGGAAAAAGAAGTGTTTAAGTATGTAGCCTGTTACTTAATGAAAGTGAAAGGCATGGGAGAAATTAAATTACCTACAAATGAGGTGTTCATCATGTGAAAACTATATAATAGAATTTAGGTAAGAAGAAACTTTTATATAATAATAAAAAATAAAAATAATTTCACGGTCAACAGTGATATTAATTTCAATGTTATTTTATAGGTAATGATAATATATATTAAAAATAAAACTGCAAATCACAACAACATGACATATGAATACTTGAAAGAGGATTTAATAACTTTTCTAGCTGCAAGAAAAGATTCTTTCTCAGTACATTTTTATGAAATTTTGACTATAGATGTACATTCCTATGAAATTTGGGCTGTACCAATAAATTCCTATGAAATCAATAAATTCTTATTGTACCAGTACAGTCTTATGATAACCTTGAAGATAAAAATCAGTTTGTTAATATTCATCACCTGTCAATGTTCTATTTTTGTGGTCCTCCGTACTACTGTCGTCAGACTCATTCTCTCCTTCCGTGTCCGACACATGTGATAAGGACACTTTGCTCTCTGCTAGACGAGACCCTTCATGCCAGGAACGGCGATTCTGCGATAATAAAATGAAACAAAAAGAATTAATAACCTTAGATGGCATAGGTTCTAATTTCTATTTTTGTTTAGCACCTCGTTTTACTATCTGTTCAGGTTATAAGCACCCTCCTCAGTGGCCGTGCGGTCTAATGCGCTAATCTCGTGTTGGACTTGACTGCCAAAGCTGGAGCAATTAGGGTTCGATTCCAGTGGGGTGCACTAAAGGTTTTTTCCCCCTAAATGATTTTACACCCTCCCTCCACGCATATGTGGGTGCATCTCCTCTAAATCAAGCCTTCCAAAATCCCTAAATCATTAGTGATTATTTGTAGATAGATAAACTGAGAGGGTAGTAAAAAAGTTACAAACCTTTTAACTAATTATACTAATGAGTTAGGGATGAGGATTGTTAAATTAGGAGGAAGTGTACTCACATTTGCGTGGAAAACCATTTTGGGAAAACCACCCTCAGTACACCTGATCTTTATTTCATAGGCAGTCTGAGAGTGACACATCAGACCATGCGGCCACCGAAGCAGGTTATACTTTACTTCTATTGATGCCATATAATTTGATTCTGACACCAATGTTTATAAGAAAAGAGGAACAAGATAAAGAGGATGTAAAAGAATAAGAGGGTATAACAGAATATGTATTTCACATTGTGTAAAGGAACAGAGTTAACACACTACACTGCTGCCATTGGACTCAAAGGTGATTAAAGAAAACCAGTTGTCGTCGTCCATCTCTAGACCTAGGTTTTGATTTAAATAAGGAAAAATTGACTAATTAAGTAAAAATTGAGGGAAGGAACCCCAACTAGAGATAGAGGAAAGAATGTGGGAAGAGCCCAATGCACAAAGGTGACATAGTCTTTCTTCTGGCTTCTATGGTAGAAAAAATTATACAATCACACATTGTTTATAATATAGAGGAGAGACGAAAGGTATATGTCACCTTTGTGCATTGGATTCTTTCCAAATTTTTCCTCTTTTCCTAATTAAGCTTCCTTCACTCAATTTTCACTTAATTAATCTATCTTTCCTTATGTTTTCAAATTTAACTATTGGGTCTCCTCAATGTTTAACATTATAACTGGGTTATGTTTTCTTTAAATGTTTGACTAGTCTAACTAAAGTGTTTGTTTTTTCACTTTATTTATGACTTTCAGATGTCAGAAGAAAACAAATCTTTCTCTGTGAAACCTCTACAATACGATTAAGTTAGCTAATCTGAACTTAGCGCAAATAAGACTATTGCCTTCTGAAAAATTGAATAACTTTATTGNAAAAAGAGAGAGAGGGATTCATTACTTTGACTTTTCATAAAATTTTCCTTCATTATTGAATTTAAATTGCATCTGTAACAAAACAATGAAAAACTACAAGTGGTAACTAAATTTATCTGTAAGGAAAACCTCTTTTCGCTTTAAGAGGTAAATTTTATTTTATTTAGAAGATTAGGAAATATGGATAGAAACATCCAATGTTAGCATTGTAAAGTGTAAATTGTGTTCTATTCATTTTATAATCCATATTGTGTTTGTTTTTATTAACTTAGCTGTATCTTTTTCTAAATGTAATTATAATTAATTACCTCAACATAAAGCAAAAATAAGTTTTACTTACAAAGATATATGATAAACTATATACATGCATCCAATATATATATATATATCCTATAATTCTTTACCAATTTCCTTTTTCTACCTTTAGTGTATTTTTGGTTTCCGATGAGTTTCAGTAGAATGAAATCTAGTGTGAGGGATTGGGCGGTAGCTATAGATTTTCTTCAAGGGGCATGAATTACCTCTTTATCCAATGGCAGCAATGTAAAGTGGGAACAGTGTTCTTCTTTTCATCATAAAAACCAAATTGTATTCAATCCCATTTTATGTTTCTATTCACCTTAATCCAAATATGATATAAATAACTTTTATATAACTAATAAGTGAGGTTTAAAGAAATAAAATATTTACAGTAGTACTTGTACGCAAGGGAAATATTAAAATTATGATATATTACTCACTCGAGGTACTTTGTTGATCAAGTCTGAGCCGGCTTTTCTAACTCTCTTCACCAGTGTAGCACCAAAACTTTTCCTAATGAAAACAATTGGACAGAGTAAGATCATAAAAATATTTATATTATTAACATACTTTTTAATCAGCTTGCTGCTTTTACATGTGTGTGTGTGTGTGTATATACATATATACACACACTTGATGAAAATTTGAAATAATGTTTATTGACCATCTACATATTGGTTTAGATTTGTTTATTCAGATTTAACATTAAAAAAAAGTAAATTTATTTGCATAAGGTTGAATACAAAATAATAAGACTTTTTTCAAAAACTACCACCAACGTTTGCCTAAGACAAGGCCTAGAAAATTCTAAAATTCTTGTTCGAATTTTGTTTTGGTAGTTGTTAGAACTCAATTTATTTTAATTTTTTTTCCAAAAGTTGATGAATATGAATAGATACTTGGAAGTTTTGATTTTATCTAAAAAAAATTGATTAAAATCAATATGATTCAATTTTAGGATATTATGTCAAAGCAAAAAAAATTTAAAAAAAAATTGCAACAATTTTGAATTTTGCTAAAAATTCAAATTTATGTTCATAAATTTGTTCACAAAAATTTAAATTATTAAAATTTTATATTTGTTTTTGTAGTTTATTCATGGCTATTGTTCAAAAATTCAATAAAAAATATACGGAGTACAAATATTGCTCTCACTCACTCTATAGCCTTAAAGTAACTTAAAAATTAATGGCCACCAGAACATAAATTCGCAAATCAACTCTATTCTAGACACCTCCGTCCAATCACTAATCTATCTTTAATATATTTGAAGAGGCATTAAATTCATAAAATTCTTCACTATGTAACTTTCACAATTCTTCTATTTGTTCATCCATCTTATATCCAAATATTTTTCTAAGTATTTTGTTTCCAAAAGTTATCAATAAGTCTCTGTATTTCTCGAACTCAGATAAAACAATAATTTTATTCAAATTCAATTGAAAAATGTTTACTCAAACATTACTAATAAAAAATAGCAAGAAGTTTAGTTAAAAAAACTAACTTTTTTGTAGAACAACTTTCCATCTTGCGATAATGTTCCATGATCTTTTCTTCCAGTTTCTCCTTTTGACGGCACAAGTTGTTGACCTTGTCTCTGCAGCCAAAATAAAATAACGATTGAAGCTTTGCACATCCAAACTTGATCACACATTTATTTATATACTAGAGATGGGTTGAATCTACTATTTTGCCAATTCGAATGTTAATTTAACCTTCAAATCTCATAAATAATTATAAACATAGGAGGAAATAAGAATGTTACTTACTTAAGCTATGAATTATATTTGGAAGAAGGTACCAGAAAGGTGAAAAGAAACATATAAAAGAAACAAACTTAATATATGGCATTAGAAACTAAAGTTAATTGCCACACTTAGTATGCCACCTATCTTTATTTTGAGCGAGTTCTACCCAGTCCACCTTATCATCCCCTATCCCTATCTTGAGCTGGTTCTATCCAGTCCACCTCATTACACCCTACCCCTATCTTGAGCGAGTTCTATCCAGTCCAACTCATAACACTCTATCCCTATCTTGAGCTAGTTCTATCCAGTCCACCTCATAACACTCTATCCCTATCTTGAGCTAGTTCTATCCAGTCCACCTCATAACACTCTATCCCTACCTTGAGCTAGTTTTATCCAGTCCACCTCATAACACTCTATCCCTACCTTGAGCTAGTTCTATCCAGTCCACCTCATAACACTCTATCCCTATCTTGAGATAGTTCTATCCAGTCCACCTCATAACACTCTATCCCTATCTTGAGATAGTTCTATCCAGTCCACCTCGTTACACCCTCTCTCTTTCAGGTCCATTTTAATTTTACCCTCCCATTTGCGCCTAGGTCTTCCCATTGGGTTTGTCAGTAAGTACCCTGAACAAGGTTTTATAATCTCCCATTCGCGTTGCATGTCCTGCCCACCGTAATCTGTGAGACTTGACTATCCTAACAAAGTCTTGTGATGACTACAGGGTATGTAACTGATCATTATGAAACCTCCTGCACTCCTAGTATTCTCATCCCTTTTTGGACCAAATATCTTCCCAAGTACCTCGTTTTTTAACACACTAAATTGGTTTTTGCTACTTAAGGTAAGAGACCAGGAACTATGAGTAGAGATAAATAAAAGATAACAGTTACAGTATCTAAATCAGCGGTTCCCAAATTTTTTGAGACCATTCCACCCTTAACATATCAGATTTTTCATGTGACACTCCTGCACCCAAAATTTAAAAAAAATACCCCAAATTTGATTTAGGGGCAGTATTTTAAAAGAAATAGTCATTTACATTACTAGCTTCTTTTTTTTTTAAATGTAAAAATATAAAACTAGAATAAAATTACAGAACTCAATAAGAAGGAATTAGAGTGGACATATTTTTTGTTGTACATGATCTCATGAGTACAGTTTGTTCATTATGGTGAAATATGTTGTTTTCTTGTATGATTTATTCCATTCTTTAAAATATGTATGAGTACATGTATTGAAAATTCACATGTTTCATTTCACTACACATTATAAGTTTTAGTTTTTCCCTATAATAATGCTGGGGCCGAATCACCAGTAAGCAGTACTGTATTGAATCTATAAAACAAATTCAAATAATGTTGTGTTCGTTCCTTTTATATGTTTCTATCCACATTTCCTATACCTTCTTCCAAATATAATACAATTACCTCATAAAGTGAAGAGAGGTTGCTTTAAAGAGGGACACAATAATTATTTTTTTAAATCTTGACTTCAGTATGTTCTCTAATCTCGAATATCCTTAATGTATCAGTGCATCTATCTGGTCGTCAGGTTATCCCACCACGCCGCAGCATTATGCGGTCGCTTCCAGTGAGTGTGGCATCACTAAAGTAATATAACAGCTTTAATTTAAATCATTGTGTTTCTACACTCTGATCAAATTGAACTAGTTTTGCAGAACCGGTAAAAATACATAGTATAGCACCACCTTTAACGATTTGAGGGTCCCAGGTTCCAACCCCTTTAACTATATACTAATTGAATCGCGTAACAAAGATATCAACATTTATTAGATTAATGACACTTAAAATAAAGAATGTGGACTCACGTGAACAATTTTTCTTCACAGTGGAAATGTTCCTTGTCTTCTAAGGAATGTGTCAACAATTCATGATACTGTGAAAGCAGTTTAGATACATGTTCCATCAATGACCTACGATCATCTTCTAGACCTGTGTTCATGTGCAGCAGGATCTGAATAGAACAACAATTCACAAGTTAAAGTAACAAGCTGGCCTAACTATACCCTGATTTTTAAGAGAATCCCACTTTCGGTCACCAACATTGATTTGAAAGTCACTCAAATTTGGCACTATAGAAATATGTTTCTAGTAAATGAAATTGATAAAACTAAAGAAAAAGGAAAAATAAACTACTAAGAGTAAATTTGGCGAAGAAGGCTAACCTAGGGAAAGAGGAAAAATGTGGGAAGAATCCAATGCACAAAGGTGACATCATCTTCCTTTCTTCTGTCTTCTACAGTAGAAGTAGTCACACAAACATTTTAATACAAATAGAATATTTTGGCATTGTTGCCTTTAGCAAACACAAAGGAGAAAGAAGAGAGTACAGATAACACAAATACTGGATTCCTCCATTTTGAATTTAAAGAAAAACTGTTAGAAACACATTGTGCCAACTGTTTTTGGGAGTAAAGATACATTTCTTAGGTATGGTTAGTATTTGTATGGACCTATTTAAAAATAAATAGTAATAAAAATAATGATAATAATAATAATAATAATAATAATGATAACAACAACAACAACTTGAAAAATGTTAACCTTATAGAAAGAATGAAAGAAAGATATTATATTCTGTTAGAGGTCTGGTGGTAATTTTGATTTGGAAATCCATTGGTGGACCAGTCAGTTCCACTGTTAAGTTGAGAACTGTTGCACTGTTTGGGAAATGCTCTTAATATTTTGGTGGTGTAGCAGGTTTGAAAGTCCTGGTTGTGGGTACCAGCCTGAATGGGTAGAGGCTTGTCTGGTTCTTTGTGACTTATGTCAAAATGATGATTGTTCATCCGCTGTTTGAGAGAGCCTGTAGTAAGGCCTATATATTCTGCATCACATGATTTGCACAATTTTAAAAGTTAAACTAATATGAAAATAAAACACATGCTTCACGAAGGTTAGAAACTCATTCAACTCGATAACGCATGCGCAGAACCTCCCAACTCAGCCAACATGTTGGGTTGGTTGTTTATTATCTCCAACAAATGATTCAACACAACACAACCCAACCCAACACAATTTGTTGAGTATGACCGGCTCTCCCAGCACCAACATCCCCAACAAATGGGGAGTGTGTTTATATTGTAACATGACTTGTTGGGATTGTGTTGGCCAACATGTTGTGTTACAATATAAACGAGGCTTTAGAGGGGAGAGTACGGCACACTATCCTTGTAACTAGCCTTATCTACAAAGTGTGAGTTAGAGTTGAGTCAGGCACACTATCCTTTCAACAAGTCATCTCTAGTTGTATGTCAGATTAGGGTTAACTGTGTAGAGAGAGATGGGGGAAATGCGACGTGATGGGCCTACAATGTGTTTGTTCCCAAAACGTGATGTAATGGTGCCCACCCGCTGTGACATCAATAGTGACCAGAAAACAGTTTGTGGAAGGTTTTTAACTTGGTGAATTTTGTCTAAGAAGTGTTTTGTATCCTGTATTAATGAGGGAAGTAGTTTTACAAAGGGTTGTAGGTGTGAATCAACCAGAGATGAAATTCTCTCAGTTGGAGAGCCGCAACCAGATACAATCTGACGGCCAGGTGGAGGTCTGACTTCTTTGTGGATTTTAGGGAGGAGATACAGTGTGGGAGTTGGAGGTTTTCGTGGAAAGAGAAGTTAAATTGAGTTGGTGGTGAGATTCTGTCGAGGACCTTCATGTTGTGGGAATTATTTATTCTGCGCGTTGTGATCTTCAGTTGGGTCTTCTGTATTTATTAGTTTCAGCAAGCGAGAGAGCTTGAAGGATTTAGAGAATGACATATATATATATATATATATATATATATTCTGCCATTTTTTGGGGCGTGGAAACAGGGGAGGTGAGAGGAAATAGCTTGCCAAAGTCAACCAATTATATGTAATCAGCCTATCACTTGTTAGCGTGCTGCAGTAGCGGTAGCAATAGTAGTAGATTAATGGGGCTTTAAACTAAAGAATCTTTAAAGGCTTTCTGACCAAAAATGTATTATTGGTGAAATGTGGGCTTCCCTTTACAGTGATGAATTAACGGTTGGGAGCTGTAGGTACTGGTATAATCAGTTGGATTCAGAAAGTTCACGTTAAATACCTAAATGTTTATAATTTCCTGTGACCTGTGTCTGTATCATCTCGATATTTTTTGACTCATTTCCCGTCCCACCGTAAAAATGTAATTCCAGTCCATCCTTCCACTTTTCAAATAACAAGCTTCCTATGAAAATCAGACAGTAGATTCACTTTACTAGGATTAAAGTTGTCATGTTACACCATTTGTATCAAAATAGTTGCTGTACTTTAAAATAGAGATGGGCCACTCGAATCCCACCGAATTCTGACAAGTATTCGAGATTCCAGCATTCAGTGTTTTACTGGATCCGATGGTCAAATCTTTCAGCTCATAAACAAAGCATAATTATTTTGAATTCAAAAATTAGGCCTACTTGAAAAGCACAACTTAATCCGTAATCATTATTTTGTCGGACAAAAGAGATACGTATGAAAAAATCGCTTTTTAAAAAATTATAATTGTTAGGTGTAGAAAATCTAACATGCCTAATATCTTGCCCTCGCACCTCTATAGGAAACTTTGACTCGACCGTTATAGCGCATGTTCACCTCTGACACTTTCACCTCACGAACAATCTTGTAAATATTTTAATTAAAACATTCTAACTCTTCAAAAACTGAAAAACAAAACTAAAATTACAAATAAGCTCAACATAAATAAAACAAATTATGCCTTTTTTAAACAGAAATAAGAACAAATTACACACGATACATAGTCAGCCGCTATGACTTGTATGTTTACTCGCTGGAGTGATGATTTAAAAAAAACACGACTGTTAATTCTTACTACCCCTCTGGTTTAAATTATCTACAACTATGTAAATAGCCCCAATTTTTTTCATATGATCCTCAAGTTAGATATTTCGTTGGGTTTCATGAAAAATAAATACTGTCAACAGTTAGACACCGATAAAACTGTTTATTTAAGCCTACTGGCCTATGTATTGTATATCGATTGTTTGTTTAAAATCGATTCAGGTAATATGATCACTTTGTAAGTGCTATCGAGTTTTAAGAATCAAATAACGACCTGCTAATTCATAATTTGTTTTTAAATTGATATTAACTAAGAGTTTATTATTAAAAAAAATATGTTATTGAAGTAATGGTAAAAATATTCAAACGTAGTCCTGCCTATAAAATGGGAATGAACCTTTTTCAAGAGTTGATTCTCAGAAATCGATTCAGCGCAAAAATCTAATATATTTTTTGTTTTCTACGCAAAGGTAGATAATAGATATAAAAGAAAATAATAATACATACTTAGAAATTATTAAGTTCACTATTTCGAATGCATGTTTAATTGTTTAGCATGTTGTTTTAGTCTTTTTTTTAATCTATTTATATTTTTATTTCTTCTTAAAATAAATTATAATCCTTCAATGATGATTAAAGTTGATCAAAAAGTAACTAGAATTAATCTGGTTGTTTATTTCACATGTTTTTAAAAAACTTAATTCATTCTATCAAAACTTTTAAAAATAACTAAAAGACACTCAAATTTTGATTGATTTGATTTTTAAACAATAATATAAGTCTAGAATGTTTAATTTGACTGGATTTTAACCAGTATTTTGCGAGGGGTGGTTGGGGTTGATTAAAATTAAAAGCATGATTGAAATAAATCTTAATTACAGTTTAGGCCTATAATGTGTAATGTAGGACTATTTGTAAATCATTAAAATGTCTAACAATTTGCTAGGATTCAAGATTTTAATTTGAGTAATAGTTGATTCAACCCATATCTACTTTAAATATATATTTTCTTTGATTTATAGTTTCAGAAATATTAATAAATAAATATTTTATTAATTACAGTGAAATGTTCAGTGATAAAATGAATGTTAACATGAAAAATTATAAAAAGTACAATTATCAATATAACTTACTTTTCCACTCGACTCTAAAAAAATAGCATAACTCACTTCACATCTATTGGTGAGTTTGGAGAGTTCCACCTCAAGCATCGTGACATGGTCGCTACGTTTCGTTAGCTCTCCCTTCAGTTCCAAATTAAGAAGTTTCAGGTTACCGCTGTCAGTTCGCAATGACCTATACTCCTCTTGAAGGTTGCGAAACTCCAACTTTAGCTTCTCACTCGCCGTGAATAGGTTACGAAAATCATCCTTAACACAAACAAAATATAGAAGATCACTAAAACAAATAATTATACCTTAAAACTGGAAAATTTGTGCTTACTTAAATAGTTTTAATTTATAAATGAAGGCCGAGTCAATCAAATATTTTGATGATCAGGCCGATGCCAAGCATTAGTTTTTGATCAGGATGTGGAACCAAAACCAGAACCAATAAGTGAAATTAAAAATTTTCTTAAGGAACCAGAACCCCTTAAAAAAAACTGATAAAGAGCCAGAACTGGAATTGTAATCAAAATATATATTTAGGTACATAAAGATTATTATGGTTTCTTTGGCAGTATAATTATTGAATAAATGAATTAAAACAACCGGAAAATAAATTCAAATTTAATTAAGAACCTAAAATAAATGCAGCTTTTATTTTTATCTACCTGGGCCCAGAACCGAAACTTTAAAATGTTTCCTGGAAGAACCGAAACAAGAATCAGAAGCAGTAAATATTTTGGTTCAAACCCCTTTTTCTGATAATACTGATCACTGATTCCATTCATTAATTTATTTTTATTGGTGGCCAATACCTACTTTTCTTGATTCCGATGCTATGCTTGATACAACCAATTCATCTCTTCGATACTCGATACCCTATTCAATATCATTCAACATGAAATTAAATAATCTTCATTTTGTAAGCGCTTCTACTTCATGAATGTTTAAATGGTTAGATATGTTGGAAGTGGTATGAGTCTATCCACCCCAAAAAATTTTGCATTTACAGAATTGACAAGCAACATAGTCCACATCACTTTCATATATATCAAAATACTGCCACACTTCACTTTTTAAACATTCCATTTTGAAAATATTATCAGAAAAAAGGAAAAGAAAAGAAAATTGTTATCGGTTTTTTACTATGAATTTAATTTTAAAAACTATCTGAAGAACAAACTGAATAGAATACGGAAACGGAAATAACCTTGAAAGTCATAAATGATATGACCGCCAATAATATTTTGGGATGGACTCAAAAAAACTTTGAAAATTTTTAACTTTCAAGTTTTTTAAAAAAACTACAAGCTTTTATGTTTTAGATTATTTTTTTTCCTTTTTTTTATTTTTAATCGTTTCACAATATCTATTAAATTAATTTAATAATTTTCTTAAGTGAAAAGATATTTAGAATAAAAGCTATTTTGGCGAAACTGGTTATGAAGACAATCAAAAATGAAGGTGACGATGCTTACAATAGTTAAAGTTAATAGATAAAAGAATGAATATTTTCTGTGGATTATTTTAAAATCATTCAAATAATAAGTCTAGCAACAAAATATGATGCAGCTGTGAGCTGGTTGGTTCATTTTCTCACCACTCCTTTGCCAAAGCATTGAGGAAAATCGACCTTATGAAGTGAATATTTACTTAACTATTTCATTGCATAATATGTGTTCTCCTTAGGTTTATTTTCGAAATATGGTTTCCTTTGATAATTGAAAATAGACCTTGTATTGACCGTGACCATGTTTATAAATTGCAAAGGAATGGCTTGTTTATATTAAGCTTATAACTGAGCAAGCAGAATAATAGGACATAGCAAAACTATGAATAACTAATGTATAGCCAATGACGTTCAAAATCAACTGTTTGAGGAGTTAACCGTGTTGAATATTGATGAGTGGTATAGAAGATTTTAGCATATAGAATCGATTGTTCCGATACTAGTCGATACCATGGGTATCAAGTATCGGAATCAGCTCAGCCCTATTTATTTTCAATATTACGAAGGTAATTTGCTTATGCAACACACACTAATTTTTTAATAAAGGTTATTGGAAATTTTATTAGGAAAAAAAGTAAACATCCACAACCTTAAATATGCTGTGGCAACCATTTTAAAAGTGTGAAAGGTGAGCAGTATGTTATATAAATGTTGTAGAATCCTTGCTACAAAATCAAAACTGCTAATCTGTGCGCATAAAATATCAATAATTTATAATAAAAGTAAAATTTAAAATATTACACCCTTCCCTTGATCCCTATCTTCCTAACTAAGAAAAAATAGAAACTACAAAGAAATACCTTAAGACTGGAATGCTCTGCTCGCAAGTTTCCCAGAGACCTTGACTCCGTTCTTAGCTTGTCTCTCTCTTGCTCCACGGCTGCGTGAGTGGTGTTCTGCTCCTTCAGTGTCCTTACTTCCAGTTTGAGGTCCCGCTGCACCACCTTGAGCGCGTCCCTCTCTTGCTGCAAGGACTCATACTCAGTCGACAGCTGCTCGTGGAGTGACTGAAGAGTCATTTGATCCAACAGTAGTTGTTGGTGGGCACTCTTTTGCAAACCTTTTTCCTTCACAAGCTAAAAACATTAAAATCTTAGTGAGTTCTTTTAAAATAATTGTGAATAGTTAAGTAGAAATAAACATCAACTTTGAGGTATACTAGTTAAAGTGTAAAATTCTTTAATAGAACCCAACGCAATATATCAGAGTTAAGAAGATGAGAACTGGCACATCAATCATTCATAAAGTGAAGGAAACCACCCAAACCATATATTTGTCATCATAAATCATGTTTAAATACTCCATCTCTCATTCACATATATATTAATGGCAGAATCTTTGGTGAAAATGTATTCGCTCAGAAAAATTGCTATCCTGAAACAACTAATTTGGTATCACTGAAAGCAGCTCCTGTTCACTCTTTTTACCATCATCATCACCACTATCATTATGAAATGTTTCCTCTCCCCCCCCCCCCTTATTCTAGTCCTTTCTTCTCCTCTCACCTGCACATTTGTGGACTTTGCCCCCAAACTTTAACTTCATTTTCCTTGATTCATTCCTTTAACATTCTAATTATGTGTCCAAACCATCTCACCCTTGATTCCTACATTATCTCATATACTAGGGGTGTACCAATGCAGAAACTGTTGATTGTTTTCGAGCGATTATTATTACATCGGCAATTAATTGTAATCGGCGATTATTATGTCAATTAATCATGTTTTTAGAAGTAAAATTTATATCAAAATTTTCTAGGTAGGAGTTTAGTGATCAGAATCGCAAGAAACCACTTATATACACACTGTATCTGATTTGCAGGCTATGCAAAAATTACACAACCAAATATAAGTTCATACCGTTGATAAAACTAACAATCCAGTTCCAAATTTCACCAGATAGGCATAAAATATATTTTTGCGTATATGCAATCTTTTAGCATTAGTTACATTAACTGTTATCATTCTCTTAAGTAATTTCCCAATAGTTATTAATAAATAATAGATAATCGGGACTAATCGGTGTAAATAATCGTAGCATGAACAATTAATTTAAACAATCAGTTATCGGTTTTACTGAATCGATACTCCTCTATCATATACCTCTTTTGGCTTGAACATCTTTATTTGTAATTCCATATATTTATAAGGAGAACTTCTTTTCACTTTATGATAGAAACATTTAAAAGGGACGAACACCATATCTTTATAAGTTTCTATACATCTTTCCTATACCTTATTCCAAATATAATACAATTTATTTGCAATCCTGTATTTTTTCTAGTGACAGCTAGCATGTCCCTCAAAAATTTCAGTGAGAACATGTCCTCAACCTTTCTTGTCTCTCTTACATCTAATGTCTGGTTGTATACTATTCCACCATATTTATTTATTCAATAGCCTTATAAGATGAATGTCTAACACACTTTATTTCATACATACTAAACAAAATATGAAAATAATAATTACTATGACAAAGTACTAAAATGTGATACATTTGTTCTCACCTCATCCTTCTCCACTGCAAGTTGGGAGTTAGCGAGTTGAAGCGCAGTATGCTGGGTAGTTAAAGACCCTACTTGAGACCGCAATGTTGCAACATCTACTTGTAGTCTGGCATTCTCCGTATGAAGAGCATCTGCTGAGCCCTGTAGCGTTGCCACCTCCTGCCGCAAGTCATCACAGAGCCTACAAAGCTCTGCCATGGAGTCTGTGCTAGGGATATCCTGGGTTTGTGGCTCGTCTGGAGTAGTTTGCTGCGACTGACACTTGCTACAGTTATAGAGGGTGCCTTCTCTAGCATGCAGATCATGAACTGCTTTCTGAATTTCTTGACTAGATGCGATTCTAAATACAGATCACATACAATATAAATATATTCCACTCATAAATTCAAAAATTATTTGTGCTAGGTCTATTGATAAACTATTTTTTCATTTAGCAATAGTTTACAAAATATAATGTAAGTACTGCAGAGTAGAGCACAAAAAACATATTTCTCTGACTTTTGTTTTCAAATTAAACCCAGTTATAAAGTGTGATAATATGTCTTTAGGTTGAACTTGAAAGAGATTAAATGAAGCAACAAGCTTCAGTTATTTATATAGGATTTGATGGTATGCCCACAATTCTGTAAATTGTTGGTTTCAAATCACCTAAATGGACAAGGGTGATTTTCACAAGCTATGGGTGTGAGAGATAGAAATCACAAAGATAAGTTGAAATAAATATGACTATGGCAAGAATTGAAGTTAATGCTATGATTTTCAATTCTTTGATTCTTAACTTTCAAATTGCAGTAAATGTTATATTTAGAAGAAGGTACAGGGAAGATGAATAGAAACATATGAAAGGGAACACACATAATATGACCTTTACTATGAAAAGAATGACACAATAGGAATGCTGCTACTGGACAAAGAAATATTGGCTGCCTATTGAAGGAAATCTATTTTTACCACCCAATTCCTCAACATATGTTTAGTTCTATCGGAACTAATCAGTAAATGGTATACTATGTAAGCTCAGTCAGTAGTTTGTCCGTCTACTGAATTAAGGGTCCCTGGTTTGATTTTTGGCATGTTTGAAAAATTTATCATTGGTGAAATATTGGTTTTCCCTTTCATAAAGATGAATTAATGGCCGGGCGCTGAATGTTATGTCTATTCTAGATTTAAGGTAGTTTATACACTTGCTGATATGATCAGTAAGTTCAGAAAGTGTTTGTTTAATACTGCAGATGAATTAAATGATACTCATTAAATGAAAGTTCAGATGTTTAAATGAAACAGCAATATTATAATTTGATAATTTTTCATTGTGACCTTAAACTGTTTCACTCAAGAACAGAAAAATTGTAAATGTACTTATTATTATTATCACCGCGTCTTATTACCCGTTCGGGTTATATGCACTTACGCTAATGTGTAATGGTAGGGTGATTGTGAAATGAAATGGAGGACCTACAGTTTAACGTGGAATCCGAACCATGATGGAGGCCTGGCATTCCCCACATTCACAAGATGTCTTGTCAGAGGTGAAGGAAGGGTTTGGTAATCAGATAAATCTGTGCCGGGACCGAGGATTGAACCCCGGCCGCCAGCACAGAAGTCTGACACCTTACCCCTAGACCGCCAGGTCACCTAAATGTACTTAAGATGACATTTGTGATCTAGTGATATTTCACAAATCAAACATGGTTATTTTTTGTTTAAGTAATTTGTTTACTTTCTACTCTTATTTTTCTACAACAACATTATAGTATGATATATGAACGAATAAAATAAATTTAGTAGGAGGGTGGATGCATTAAATTTGAGGAAAACTCAAACCAAATATATGAAATATCCTCGAAGGCAAAAAAATTTGAATATTTTTTGTTGGTTATTTTTAATGCTTGAAAAAATATTATATTGTGGTTATTTATAAAACTTTATGCACTCAAATTACTTGGAAAAAATTTTACTGCAAAAATGTTTGTAATATTTTATTTTATTATATTATATCAAGTATTTATCAAAACTTTGGAGCCAATTACTTCAGATTTTTTCCATATGAATATTGATTTGTAGCGTAAATAAGAGTTAAGAATGGATTTATTAAATTGAGTATTTTAGCTGTCAATATTTTTCTTGGCAAAGCCAGTTTTTTTTTTTTTTCAAAATTAATAAAAAGCTGATATCTGTTCACATCGAAGTTTAGAAGTTTTGTACACCCCTATCTAGAGGTATGGAGTTAAGAATTGGAATTGAGAGAAAAAGAATAATCATGAAATCAATAAAGAAAATAAATTGGAATAAAGACCTTGAACACGGTGTGATCTCCGCGCCTTGACCTAAATCTGTGCTGGAACACAAACTGTGTAAGAGTCTCAAAGAAGTGATGTACTTGCCTTTCCAGTGCCGTGTCTGGATCGAGCAACCAATCCAGGTCCAAACCTAGCTTCTCTAGGTTGCTCTTCAGCTGCTGAGTGCTCAATTTCTGTGCGACTAAATCGCCCTTCAAAGTTGTCAGCGTTTGTCTGTCCACGGCTGCACGTCTCATTAACTCCTGGCTCTCTCTCTCCAACTCGTGCAATCTGGCACAAAGTAAATAGTTTACTTGTGGATTTGATTTCTTCTTAAGGATTATGGATCTTATAAAAATGGAGTATGTAGGGATTAAGATTAACTCTAATTTAATTACCAAATAATATTTCGAAATATTGAAGTGTATGTAAATTTGTGTTAGTGTCTTTTCTTTTATTTGTGTTCTACTTTTTTCCTAATACTATATCATTTTATTCATTATTAAATGATTTTGCTCAATGCACTTTTTTCATACATACAAATAATATGTAATTATTTTTACTAGGGCTGGGCTCTCTACTCCTCAATCCCTTGAATCTCTAAGGATATTCAAGATTCAAGGATTGGAGAAAATTTTAAAGTCAGATCCTTAAAAAAACCTTTTTTTTTCTCCAATTTTCCTAGTGAAATTTGTTTTAGAGCTCTAATACCGCCTAATGGTGGTCCCAAACCCATAAAAAAATTATAGGATGAACTTAATAACCAGGCCCCAGACTAGTAATTTAACACTTAAATGAATGTATTAATGTTTTAATGAATAGATTATAAGAAAAATAAATGGTATGAAACTCCATACAAACTTTCTCGCTCTATTTTTTAGAAATGGAGATATTTACTCAAAATCCGTTAAATAATACACACTAGCAAACCCGAGAACAAACTGCGCTAGACATACATACAACATTTTTTATTCGTGGTTATAAATTTCATAGTTCTACAGTAGCCCCATGGCTTCTTTGGTGCTGACTGACAGTTCACAGCTGACTTCTGACAGTAAACATTTAGGTATATACCTACATTTTGACTGTCAGAAGTGACAGCTGCTAAACACATGTTTTTGCAGATCATCTGGCTCAGCGTAGGGATACGTAACTTGGTCTGGTAACTTTTCAAAGCTGTAAGTCAGCACCAAAGAAGCCATGGGGCTACTGTATTTTTAAAGAATTAACATCTTCATTTGTATATTTGAATCAATACAAAATATCGATATTGGGTCCCAAAGAGTCAACACTTCATATTAAAATGTTGACTTCCGTTTTTAAATTTTCAACATTTTATTAGGGATTGCACATCTATGGTTATTGCATTGCTATTAAATTCCTAATTTATAAATTTTGACAAATAAATTATGTAAATATTGACTATTGAATCTAAAATGATAGAGATTGATCATTGTTGTACAAACATTTCTCCTAAGAGGTTAAAAGAAAGAGAACATACAATTTTTGAGAGACTTATTCATTTCTTACTCTATGACATTAGAGAATTATTGCATTAGAACTTAAGTAGTATATCTTTGTAACTAAAGCTGAAAAAATTGTATTAATATATTTGCCAATATCTCAGAAACTGTTGGTTTTATAAAAATATATCTCATTTAAAGGTTTTTTATTTTTAATAGTACTACAATTTTGCAGTGATAAGTTATTTAGTATCTCAAATAGTTGCGTATATAACGGAAATTTATGCTTCTGTAAAGTAGCCTAAAAGTCATTTTAACGGAAAAATAGAAATATCCAGTTTATTTATAATCTTAATCAATACCAAAATACAAATTTAAATCAAAATCGTTAAAGCCAATTTTGAGAAAATCGATTGTTTCTCATTTTGCTTTTTATTAAACTACTCTTAATTTTGGGGTTAAAAAGACAGACAGACAGACGGCATTGCAAAGATCACTTTTTAGGGTTTGGGTGGTCATGAGACGTCAATATCCATCAACATTTCAGCTTGGGTTTTTTTTACAATTGCAATACTTTACCGTACCTTTAATGTTCAAAAAGTTAAAAAATATCTATATTTGCATAGAGTTTGAAAGTTATTGGTTTTATAAAAAAAAATTGTGAATAAAATATTTGTGTTATAAATAGATCTACATATTTACAATGATAAGTAATTTCATATCTCAAATAGTTTGATATGATAAAAAGTGAGAACTTATGCATCAGACCGGCGCCCTTAAAGTCATTTTGCCAAAATATTGAGAGTAGCCATTTTGTTTAGAATATTTATAAATGTTTTGAAATGAAATTTAATCAAAATCATTAGAGGCGATTTTGAGAAAATCGACTTTTTCTCTTTTTGCCCTTCAGTAAACTACCCTTAATTTTAGGTTTAGATATCAAATTCCAAAACACCTTGGGGCAGCCCTATGAAAACCCTAGATATCATGTTTTTACCCGATCAGTTAAATAGTTTATTTCCGCTTTTGTCGGAGGTACAGAGAAACAGAAATTCAAAAACCACTTTTTCGGATTCGAGGGGTCATGAAACGTCAAGATTCATCAAAATCTCGAGTTATATTTTTTTATGGTCACAATACTTTCTCTACCTGTAAGATATTGAGAAAGTATTAATGTTAACATTTAATAACTATTTGTATTTTCTATTATTTTATTATATTCATATTTTCTCTAATGTTCATAATTTTTTTCAAGATTTGGATTCGACCCAACTTTACTCTTTATGGTATAGTATAACAGGTATTAAAATAAGGTTAGAAGGGCCTCTTCTGAAGAAGGGGCATGCTGAATCACAAAAAATACTCTTCAAGGAAAACATAATTTCATTTTTTGGGGTACATTGCTATTTGTTTTATCTGGAAGAGGGTGCAGGAAATGTGGATCGAAACATATTAGAAGGATCAAACACAATATGACTTATACAATTAAAGTAAGAAAACAGTTCACACTTTACATTTATGCCATTGGACAAAGAGGTTATGGCTACATCTTGAATAAAAGTGATCATTATCACATAATTCCCCCACCAAGGTTTTATTTTATTTTCATTGTAAAGGCTATATTGTGTTTGTTCTCTTTTATGTGTTTCTATTAAACAAAGGTAAATTGGTGCCAAACGGTTTTATTAAACCAAACATTGAAAGGAAAGCAGGGCACGGCCTACACACTTACCAGAAAAAGTTCACAATTAAAACACAACAAAAAACAACACTAAACAATAGTATTATTTAAGTCTATTAATTACCTTGCTATTTGAGATGTTGCATCATCGAGTTCTTTAACATATTTGTTAATTTCCTTCTGCATCGAAGCCATTTCACTTGAGTATTTGTCCAAGGACACATCTTTTACCTGAATATAAAAAGTTATCAACCCTAATTTTCCATCACTAGACACTTTCTCTCACACATTTTATGGTAAAAGGATCATGACAACCAACTTAAGGAATATATTGTACAGCGATACAAGTAGAATAAACAATACAAATAAACCATATCGATTTACAAAAGCAACCATGTTGGGTAATAAGAGCTCTTATGTTGATGTGACTAAAATATCTGTTGAAAAGCAAAATCTTAGTGATTAATTTATGTTTGTTAATTGATATAATATAGTTGGAGCACTAAATTCATTTTTACAATTTGATTTTAGAAATACTGTATGAAAGAACAATTAGCATATAGTTAATTAATGTATGAAACTCCAAAGTATTTAATAGTCTCAAAAGCATATTTTGCTTACTTTTTAAATGGTCAAGAAATGTAAATAGGATATTAAAAATCAACTAGTGCTTGCTTTAAAAGTTTGTCCATCCAAGAAATACACTCTTAATAAATACCCAGTTTGAATCCAGAACTAAAGCTCTTGTTCCCCCATACACTCTATGTTTTTTAAAAGCGTGTTGATTAGATTAAAAGTTATAAAAAAATATCTACACACAACAGTGATTTTTTTACTATGAAATATGTCCGAAATAAGTTAAAATAACAGCAAAAGAAAGGATTTTGACTCTCAATTTAATATTGATTCTTGATAAATCTCTCTCAATGTTACACATCAATAATGTTATTGTACTAAGAGCAAGGATTTGCCTCAGCTTAATGGGTTTTAATGCCATTATTAGATATACCATGTAGTTTAAATACAAGATTATTTAACTGTATCCTGTGATACAAATAACTTAATTTAAAAAGATAAAGATACGGTGAGAAGCAAAAATCTCAACCTTGCAAAAGTGTGAATGGATATTTAAGGTTAACTTGTTAATGTAGGCTCACCTCTTGGTTCTCTTTCAGTCTCGTCACTTCCCGCTGAAAATTCTGCGTCTCCCTCTCGAGTTCTTCTATTCTAGTGGAGGCCTCGCTACTGCGAGCTTGCAGGGTGGGGATCTTGCCCGCCTCTATCCTCCAATGTTCTAGCTGAGTATTATTCGACTCCAAGCTCCTTTCCAATTCTTCCAGGCGGCGCTGGAGGCTGTCTACAAGACATTGAACTCGCTGCTTCTCTTTAGTTATGGTGTCTATGTTGGCCTCTAGCTCGGACATGCGGCTCTTTTCCGCCTGCAACAAGAGAGCAAATGAAATACAATTCCTGTGCAATGGGAGATTTAGAACATTTAACAAATACATTTTGCTGTTAAACATTTAAATTTAATTATATTTTAATTTATCAACAATGATATCTGTTTAAAAAGGGAGGAAATGTGGGTAGCTCCAATGGAGAATCTTTTACACTGAATAAACCTCAAATCAACATTAGTTTAGTGGATTTAGAATTTTTCTTGCATCCATTACTGTTTCCGGCCTGTGGTCTGGGTCAGTATTTTATTCAAGTCTTATATTTTCCACTACCGGTTTGATAGGCCTGCTGTAGCTTTATATGCCTTATAATCTATCTTAAGACTAGGACAGGCACAAAATCTAGTTCCTGGCCGTTAATTAATCACTGTGAAAGGGTAAACACACATTTCATGAATGATGAATTTTTTGTACATGCCGGGAATCAAACCAGGTACAGAGACGCTACCAACTGAGTTAAGGTATATGTACCATTTAGTTTTATTCATTAAACATTTTTGACAGTTATAGCCTGATAAACAAATAAGAACATACTTAAATGATGTAGTTTCAAGGACTTTAATAACCTTACTCACGGCTTTGTTGTTTTATTAAAATCCAGAATAACCGATTTAACTTCACAAGTTAGTAGGAATTTGCTTCCTTTTTTAAAATCAAGGTTTGGAAGGGATACTTAGCCTATGGCCCTTAAAAGTGGAATGTGACTTGAAAATGTTTGTATAGAAAAATGGGGAAAATTGGGTGTTCCCAAAATTTGGGCTAGAAAGAATATTTCCAAGGATTTTTCGAGGAAAAAATTAATATAAAAAAGTTAAAATAAAGGACTGTTTATCAATGTCATGTTTGTATTTAATGTTTATCAATAATATTATCAATTTATTAAAGTTAATTTAACCTTATTTTCCGTTAAGTAGACAAATATCAGAAACTTCAGTCGTTTTGTTTTACAACTACCTAGTCAACTCAAAAGAGCGCCATTAAATAATATAATCACACTATATATAAATGATGGTAATATTTATACCTGAATACATTTAAGGCCAAACATATATTTAACACAAAATAATGATAAAAGTGGCTTTTAAATAACAAATTATGCATAAACAGTGTGTCCAGCCAAACTCTATTTCAAAATTCCCTGACTTTTCCAGGTTTTCCAGAGACAATATCCAACTTTTCCAGTCACTATATGGGTCATTCTCAAATTGCGGGACAAAGAGGACATCCAAAACTAAAATAGTAAAAATTTCAGCAAAAGTATAATTTATTGCCTGATTATACAAAATTTATTAAAGAAGTAAGTAATAAATCCAGCAGAGCTTGATTTTACAATTTTTTTTTTTAGTTTTACCAAAGTGGCTACCCATAATCCATCACAATGTTAATGCACATAAATATGTTATAATCTCTAAAGTCCAAATAAAATATGTATTTGTACTAAGTAAAACATATTTTCAATATTAATATAAAAAAATGATACATTTTTATTAATCTATTGGCATTAGTATTTTATTAGTGAAGAATCATACAAAATTCATGTGTTAGTGATGTTAAATTTTACAAAATCCAAAGAAAATTAAGTTTTACATTTTTCATTTTTATTTATGTTTTTAATAGCTTAAATGTTAATAATATATAATTATTTTTTTATTTATTTCTAAGACTATCAATGAGAAATAAGTGATTTATACTGTCGTTAGTGAATTGAGGCGGGTGTTAGCGAAGTGATATTTGGGAAAACAGCATTTACATTGAAAATTTCACTTTACTAATGTGAGCTATGTGACAATCACTAGTTTCAGCAAAAAAGCATTGGGATTAGTTCCTGCCTTCATGTACGTTCAACTGAACTGGTATTGGCTTAGTTATTTCAAAAACTTCAAATGATATTAATGTTGGGTAAGTGATTTGAAATTAACATACTCTATACCTGAATTTTTGTACGTTGACCAAGTAATACTAAATACACTTTTTAACTAAAGAAATAACAAGAACTAGTAAGTTCGGACTACAACACACTACAACTAATGGGGAACAGCGGAGCACTCTGGAAGATTTTAGCGCCAAATTCAAAATATCGTGTTTGTTAAGTGTGTTACTTGGGGACAAACAAACAATAATTAAAATATCGAAATTTATGAATGATTTTATTGAAATGGATTCTTCAAACAAAAATAACAGTATTACGAGAATACTTTACCGTGGTTATATATACGAGGTACGTCTATCAAATAATCGGACTGAAGTCATAAGACTTTTTATTCGTCACCAATTACAACAGAAGTTTTATCGCCTTCGGTGTACTCCCCTTGGTGATCCCTACACCACTCCTTACGACGTTTCCATTGTTGAAAGCAGTGCTGGAAGTCCTCTTCTGTCAGCTGGTTGAGAGCCTCCGTCGCTTTAGCCTTAACTGCTTCCACACTTTCATATCTTGTACCCTTCAGCGCCAATTTGACCTTGGGAAATAGAAAAAAGTCACAGGGGGCAGGGTCGGGCTAGTACGGTGATGCGGAATTTGGCGAGGAACGCTTTCACAGACAAGGCAGAATGGGCTGGTGCATTGTCTTGGTGAAGGATCCAGGACTTGGTCTTCTAAAAATCGGGTCTTCGTCTTCTCACACGCTCATGTAGGGCCGTCAGAGCCTCGATGTAGAAATGTCGATTGACCGTCTGACCCTCGGGTAACCAGTGAACATAGACAATGCTACGAATGTCGAAAGAGAAAATCATCATTGCTTTGAATTTGAATTTGCTCATCCTGGCTTTTTTTTTGCCTTGGCGAGCTTGGGCTCTTCCATTGCATGGATTGCCTCTTTGTTTCGGGATCGTAAGTTAAAAACCACGATTCATCACAAGTAATCACATTGTCTAATAAATCTGGATGAGTGGCGATGTTGTTTAGGATGTCAGTACAAATGTTCTGTCTTGATTCCTTTTGGCCGGGAGTGAGGAGTTTCGGCACCATTTTTGCGCAAACCTTCCGCATATTAAATGATTCATGAAAAATCTGCAGAACACTGTCATTGTCGATTCCTGTCATTTCAGCAAGCCCTCGGATGCTCAGACGACAATCAGCGTGGATTAATTTACCAATTTTTTCAATGTTTATGTCATGCCAGGCCTCCACCGTGGTTCGGATTCCACATTAAACTGTAGGTCCTCCATTTCATCTCACAATCACCCTACCATTATACATTAGCGTAAGTGCGTATAACCCGAACGGGTAGTAAGACGCGGGGCTAATAATAATAATAATAATAATAATAATAATAATAATAATAATAATAATAATACATGTTTATGTCCGTTTTTGACGTTGAGGGCCGTCCTGGGTGCCGATCGTCTTCGGTTGTTTCACGCTCTTCTTTAAACCGTTTAAACCACTCAAAAATTTGTGTGCGGGATAAACATTCATTCCTGTAGATTTCTTTCAACATTGCATAAGCTTCTGTGGCAGTTTTCCCTAGTTTAACAAGAAACTTGAGGTAAACCCAATGCTCCGTCTGACTACTTGGCATTTTTCCGACGCGCCACTAGTGCGTAGACTAATTCGATCAACTGCTACAGTCAAACTGAGCGATCTGCTGGCTTGTCTAGCGAGCTCAGGGTGGGGGAAGGACCATCAGACACAGTCATGTTCAAACATGTCGCTCGCAGTTTGCTGGGAGCAGCATTAGTCCGGTTATTTAATAGCCACATCTCGTATATATTACTCTTTTTATTTATTTTTGTATAAAACTTCAAACTTCGAAATTTAAAGGTGGGGACAATTAGTGAGGTTATAAAAGGGACTTTTAATAATTATTTGTGCGTATAACCCGAACAAATAGTAAGACGTGGTGCTAATAATATAATAAATGCTTGGTCTAATTTATTTCTAATATTACTATATTTAAATGTTTCTATAAAGTTTTATATACTTTCTACTACGAAAAAATATGTTGCTTGTTTTAAAATAACAAAATATTTATACAGGCAGGAGACATAAATTGTCCCTCAATTTGAGAATGACTCATATATTAAAAACATTATTTTATTAAGATCGCAACATGTGATACTATTTCTAGACACATACATCATCTGAAATTGTATCACTCTATGATGGAGTTAAAGAATTTCACTCTAAAACAAAGGGCAATTGTGTGGTGTGATCTAAATTGGAATTCAATAAGATCTTATTGAGTACACCAATACAGTTTAAAATTGTTGCAAGACACATTATTTTTTAGTTTCTTCATTCAATAGTGTAATCGAATTCTCACGCATGTGCATAGCCATGGCTCAACTTGGCTAAAAACACGCAAAGAGGGATGAAAAAATGAAACAAAAATCACATGTTGACTTTGAGAATTCAGATTAGTATGCTAAACTGTGTTTAAAAAGATTTACGGTGACTATTAACTGGAAGAAAAATGTTATTTTGACTATTGTAAATGAAAGTATTGTATTGTTTTAATGAATGTGTGAAAATTCCAGAAATTTGATCAGATTCCCTGACTTTTCCCTAACCAAGCAAATTCCCTGTTTTCCAGGTCGCTGGACACCCTGATAAAATACAAGAACACTAACAAGTTTAGACTAAAATAATAAATCTGAAAAATAAATATAAATATCAAGTAAAAAATTATTTTTAAATGTGTTCCCATTTCCCATTCTTGTGGGAAATTGTAATGCAGACTATACAAGTATGTAAACAAAGAGTTGCTTTTCTCATACCTGAAGCTCCAGGTAATACTTTTCATTGGTGTTGTTGAGTGTATTGATAGAGTCTTGAAGTTTTTTATTCTCAGATAATGCATCCTTAAACAGTTTCTCTAACTCAGTGTTTTGCTCTTTTAGTCTCAGACAGTTTTCTTGGAGTTGATCAAGCTGAAACATTTCAATTCAAAATATATGTAGGTGACCTGGTGGTCTTGGGGGTAAGGGGTCAGACTTCTGTGCTGTGGGCCCGGGGTTCAATCCCCAGTCCTGGCACAGATTTATCTGATTGCCAAACCCTTCCTTTCACAACTTGTGAATGTGGGGAATTCCAGGCCTCCACCGTGGTTCGGATTCCACGTTAAACTGTAGGTCCTCCATTTCATCTCACAATCACCCTACCATTACACATTAGTGTTAAGTGTGTATAACCCGAACGGGTAGTAAGACGCGGTGCTGATAATAAATAATTCAAAATGTGAAATAGAAGAGGACAAACATATTTTCCCCCTATGAGGACCTTTTGTTATATTTGGAAGAAGACACAGGAAAGATGAATAGAAACATTTAAAAGGGAACAAACACAAAATGAGCACAAAAATAACACAATTAACACTTTAAAGTGCCGTCATTGGACATTGAGGTGAAGGTTGGATCTTGGAGAAAATTGCTTGTTACTGTCAGTAGCAAAGTAGTAAAATGTGAACTGTGTTTTTCTTTTCAATGTAGAAGCCATAATGTGTTTGTTCACCTTTCCTGTACCTTCTTCCAAATATATCAATATTAAAAGTTAAACACACAATAACATAAACTATCATCTGCCAATTACAATTAGTACTTGGTAGTACTTATTTTATCACTGTGCTCCACTCCAATTAGTATTACAATTTACATGTGATGCCTAAAAAATAATGGCTTGTAAAGTAGTATATCACCGCTCCATATTCATGTGTTGACTTAATACCTGCCCTGTCCATATATAATGGTACTAATAGGGTAAGGACGGGAAAGGTAAAAAAATATACAAAAAATGTGTTTATTTGTGAAGGAACAGGCAAATTTTTTTTTAAGAAAACAACACCTGTATAATTGGCAAGGATTTGAACCCTGACTACCCCATAGTAAATAATCTTGTATACTATGAAAGTGATGCCTTAGACTAAACGACCCTTGATGCAGGTATAATTTATATTGGAATAAACATCAAAAAAAGCTTTTATCAGATCAAGTGTAAAATTGTTACACCTTGTATTAACAGGTGTTTAGTCAGTTCCTGCACATTCCCGACTATACATAAAGATAGCATGTTCATACATGCACTACCCTACCAGACCAGTGCTGTGTCAAAGTCAATTGGAGAAAGGAAGCGTGAGCACACATCATATCATTACTTTCGGCAGAACTCATGTACGTGCTACCCGATACTAAAAATGGGTGGAAGAACAGGAGACCCACTGCTCAAGGCATCTGCAGATCTGCAAGAGTTTAGGCCAAGTGTACTATCATTAAAGTGATCATAGTGATAGCAGGTTTTGATCACTCTGTCTCTCTTATACCGCCCACGCCCAGGGTGTCGAGATTCCTCCCCCTCCCCACACCCTTACCATGTCTTGTTTGTAGAGGTTCTTCTTTCCTTCACCTCACAGCACCTCGTGTATCAAGACCTCCCCTCCACCCCCCACCCCTTCCAACCGCACAATGTCCCTTTTGCCGAGGCTCTTCTATCCTTAACCTTTATAGTGATACCGGTTTTTATTGATGATTATGTGGATGTGGACCCGTGTATGCCTTACGGTGAGCAATAAGTATAACGATACCGGGTTTTATGATGATGACACGTGCATGCCTTGCTGAGCACTTGCACGCGGTTATGTGATCTAATTATATGTAATTCTTATTCTTATGAAATGAGTACAACTTTTAATGTTATACACAATTTATTTAAATGAATACACTTTCAGTACTATAGATTTGATATTAAAGTGATACAGTTTTTGTTCATTTAAAGATTGACCCAGAGGATAGATCTATACAGTTAAAAATTATGTTTTTCTGTCAAAATTATTATTTTTCTGTGTGGATTCATACGCACAAGCTGCTTATATATGACCTACCCCTTGCTTCTTGAACCCCTTGTCACCAGTGTTAAAACTAACCAATAGAACTCCTGTCAACCTGATGTTGTGAAGACTAGCTTCCTCTTGGGTAAAGGGAGCCAGCATGTCACATGATTTTCAAATACAACAGAGTTGGTCTTTTAAAGAAAAAGGTTTTAAAACACAATTGAAATTACTTTGAAAACGTGTGATTCTCCATGGATGAAGTATTAAAAGGAAACTTTACATACAGTTCTTTAAAGAAAAATACCTTCATCCATGACTTTTTGAATATATGAGAGGGGTCCAAAACAGTATCATTATACCTTGTGTGACTCACTTCCTCCCCCCTCACTTCCTCCTCCCCATGCCCTATTTTCCTAGGTTCTTCCCCCCTCTACCTCACAGTACCTCATGTGCCGAGCTGCCTCTACTCAATTTTCTGACCAACTTAGATCCTATCACTATCAGGTTATCCAACCAATTTGGTCCTTACCTTTCCTCCATTCTCATTCTCATCCTGAGAAGAAACAACTCGGATAGGAGCGAAATGCCTCTGACAAATACTATAAGATTTTTTTTAACTCTATGAAAAGTTAGTTTAGTAATTAACATTTTCCCTGCTCTAATTCAATATAAACTTATTATATTGAGTTGCTATTGATATGAAACTTGAAATTTTTTAAATAGTTTTTTGATAAATTTAACACAAGTGATGTCATTACTCGTTAGTATACGAGGCACATCCAGAAAGTAAGAGTACTCAATTTTTCTATTTAAAAAAAATGTATTTAAAACCAAATTACATAATTTTGTTGGTAAATATGTCTGTTATTTCTCCAAGTAGTCGCCTTCCCGTTCTATGCAGGTTGTGAGCTGTGGCACAAGCTTTTTGATACCCTCCTCAAAGAATGCTCCCATCTCCTTCCAGTTCAGGACCTCTTGTTTCACCTCCTCGTCGGCTGAAAATTTTTTCCCACCTATTTGAGTCTCCAAGGAAGTGAAAAGATGAAAGTCTGAAGGCGCCAAGTCATGGGTGTATGCGGGGTGGTTCAAAATGTCCCAACCGAATGAGTCCAAAAGCACCTTGGTGGCATTGGCTGTGTGCGAGCAGGCGTTGTCGTGCAACAAGTGCACTCCCTTCATCAACATTCCCCTCTGTTTGTTTTGAATTGCTCTCTCGAGCTTTTTAGGGTCTCACAGTATTGTGCATTAATTGTCTCCCCCTGAGGCAGAAATTCGATCAAAATGCTCCCTTTTCGGTCCCAAAACATAGTGGCCATGATTTTTTTGCCCGAAATTGAGGTTTTGAATTTTTTGGCAGCGAGGAACTGGTTCCGCCACTGTGATGACTGTCTTTTTGTCTCAGGAGTGTAATGAGCCACCCAGGTTTCATCTCTAGTCACAATCGAGCTCAGAAAATCCTCACCTTCCAATTCAAATCACTCAAGGAACTCACAAGCGCTAGCGACCTGATTCACTTTGTGCTGCTCTGTCAGTTGTTTTGGGACCCATATTTCGCACAATTTTCGGAATCCCAGCATTTTTGTAATTGTTTCGTGAAAGAGGGAACTGAAGAGTTGTGGAAATATTGCAGAAATCTCATCTACTGTCAATTGGTGGTCTTCATGAACAGTTTCCTCGATTTTTTACACCAACTCATCTGTTAAAATGGAAGGTCTTGCCTACCTCTGATCATCATGAACATTCGTTCTGCCTTCAATAAACTCACAACACAAATTAAACAAATTGGTTCGGTTCATAACACCTCCGCCATAAACAGTTTTGATCCGTGAAAAATTTCAGTCGGTGTTTTTTCTTCAGCGAGAAGGAATCTGATGACAGCGTGTACCTCACACTTGGCGGGATTTCTTATAGACATATTTCTTACAAACGGACACTACAAGGCGAGTTTTCATACTAACGAGGTCCACCTGTGCTCGTTGTGTTCAGAAGAAAATCCACTGCCACTCAGTGTTGCCAACCTGGGAAAAAATTTCTCACAGCGCCAGAGGGCAACCAGTACTCTTACTTTCTGGATGTGCCTCGTACCAGACTAATATCATGGTGAACCATGAATCATTTATATCCCATGTACTTTTAAATGTTACTCCCTGATATGATTCAAATCCTTTAAGCTTTTTTTTGTTAATAACAAAAGGAAAAATGTTTCCATTAGTGTCTCCTGGGGCCTAGATATTAAAACACACCTTTATGGACATTTTCTTCTTTTCCTTCTCAAGCTCCAGGATTGTACTGCTACTCTCGTGGAATGAAGACTCCTTCAAGTTGTCAATAGTCGAGAGCAAGCGACGATTTTCCAGTTCAAGTTTCAATGCCCGAGCTTGAGCGTTGCTGCTCAGCTGCTCTGACAAGCTGTTATCGCCTGAACCTATCACAAGAATATCACATACAGCCAGCTATAAATGACTTTGTACATATGTGTGTGTGTGCATGCACACACACACACACACACACATATATATACACACACAAATAAATAATTTTTTTAAAGAGTTCCAAAAGAATGAAACTTAGGTCAGGGGATTTGGTGGTAACTAACGATTTTCTTCAAGAGGCATCCATTGCCACTTTGTGCAGTGGCACCAGTGTAAATTGTGAACTGTATTCTTTCCATTGCATAAGCCATATTGTCTTCATTCCTTTTGTATGTTTCCATACACTTTTCCTGCGCCTTCTTCCAAATTGCCTGTTATTTTTAAATAAAATGTCACACGCTTAAAAAGAGCATTAATGTTTAATTTTTTTAAGATTTCATAATAAAACAAACTTTTGTTATGACAGTAATGTTTGGCTCTCAATAAATTTTGATTTTTTTTTGTGACGAAAACAAAGCTCCACTAATTCCCTGTTTAAGATTTTCATTCACTCATGATCGCAAATTTTATTTGTTAAAAAGTGTAATCCAACCCGCGGAACAACAGTAGACTCTCTTTGTTCACCAAATTAATCTAACCTACCTCCTTCAAAATCATCTCCTGCCTCGCTCTCGATGCTAACAGTGGACGTCTCGTTAAGTGCAGACTTCATCAACACTTGTAGCTGAGCATTTTCCTCATACAGCTCCTGCATTTTCTCTCGGCCTGCCTCTTGCTCAATGGCCAACTCATTCACTTGTTGCTTGTACTTGAGCAGTTCGCTCTCTAACTCTAGCACGTGGTCACCTCGTTTTCGTGCTCTTTGCAGCTGTTCTTCTAACATGTCCTTGGTCTCTAGGAGTACTCTAAACAATAAAAAAAAATATTACTAACAAAATAATACTTATTTTGCTACGTTCATTGAAAGATAAAATGATATACATATTTGCACAATTTATTAATCATATCTGTGCCCTTTGTGGAAACATGGTAGGAAGGGAAAGTCCAATTTTCATTGGAAGAACTTTATGGACAGCTCAAAAAGTTACTTAAGCTAGTTTCATGTAACCATACATGAAGTCATGAGATTCATAACTATAACTTTTGATGGATATTATCAAGACAAATAAAAGAACACTGATTAAATAGTAAAATGTCATCAATTTTTCCCATAAAAAATGTGTGTCTTTTCAAAAAGACTCTTTCTATGAAAATTGAATTGGTCAAATCTTATATTATGCCACTTAAAAAAATTGTAGTGGTGGTGGTGGTAGTAGTAATAGTATTAATAGCATAATAGCAATAAAAATAAATAAAAATAATAATAATTGTTAGAAAGGTTATGAGGTAAATCGTAGACGTGAATGTATGAATGAACAAAGTAATGCTTTACTAAACAAGACAATATAAATTAAAATAGCACACGACACTACATGACGGTCTTTGAGGTACCGAGCATCCAGCAAGACAAGAACACCAAAGAGGTAGGAGGTTGTGTGCGCATTCGTATCGTCCATGAATGTGGGTATGCGCATGCGCAGATGACGACACTAGTTGTGAGCAGAGACTCGTGAACAAATGTTCTCAGTGTAGCCTGTGGTGGTGTCATTGATCAGAGCAAAGGACTCCTGATAATAGTAGTAGTAGTAGTAGTAGTAGTAGTAGCAGTAGTAGTAATAATAATAATAATAATAATAAATAATCAATCAACCAATCAATCATTGTTTATTTAGGATTTAAAAGAAAAATTACATAACTGACTTTTTGATACAATCCCTAAGCACCTAAAGGTACAGTTTTAGGTCTTGCAGTTAAATAAATATTTAAAAAATAGTAAAAATTATATTAATAAAATAATTAAAAAACAAAAAGCTTTCCACATATCATAACATTTACTCTCAAAAATATTTACATAGTTGTTTGAAGCATGCCTTGAAGTATCCAGTCTTTAATTTTATTTTTTACTATATTTATTTCAGGGATTTCTCTAAGTGTTGGTGGTAGCAAATTAAACAATTTGGGGATGGTACATCTCAGTTCCAGTTTAATAATAATAATAAATAGATAATAAAAAATGATAAATAATTAATGATAATGATAATAATGTATTGAGGTTACATTTATTCAATTTAAGAGCAGATAAATAAATATATGTTATGTTTGAGCCCTATTTTTCCTACCGTGATTCCACTATACACACAAGTATTCACAAACACACATGTATTCTTTAATAATCTTACTGTGAACAATATTATTTCATAATTCAAGAAATAAAAGACAGTTCTTACTTGTTATCCTCACGCAGTTCATCCACACGGGTCTTGTAAAACTCGACGTCACTCAGTTTCTCCCTATAGCGCTGCACTTCTGACTCGAGTTTGTCAACACGCTCAGCACGTTCCCGCATGACGTCCAGCTCATCCCTCAAGGCTTTAGCTGCTCGGGCATCCTGCATCAGCTCTTGCACTTCTTGACACAGTTTTGTTAGAAGGATTTTGCTGTGCTCCAACTCTTCCTTGGTTTCTGTAAGAGCCTCAGATTTCTCCTCTCTAAAAAAAAGTAGTTTTCACAAATATTTATATTCCTAAAAAATGCAAAGTGGAACAAACTTTAGACATTTTCTCAGATAAAAATAGTGTACTTATATTAATAATTTTACTTTTACTTCATAGCATGTATGCAATATAATTACAGTGGGACCTCCATGTATTGAATTTCCGTGTATCAAAATTCTCTGCGTATCCAAGTTGTGGTGAATCCCCATGACATTACATAGAAAAGCTCTTTCTATATAACGAACAAAAGTTTATCTATTGAATTTTTTTCAAGACAAATCAGGATTTTTTCCACCGTATTGATGATGGTATAAGAAAAACAAGTGAGAAAAAATAGAATGGGGATGTCACAAGAGGAAGAAGGAAATTTTTGGTCAAGGTCATTGCTACGCTGACAGGTCACCTATTGGAGTGGTATTGTCTCCACACTCCTCTCACCCCTTTCCTCAATTAGCCTTCTTCCTTTATAAATCAGGTTCGGCTTCCTAAGCCTTCTGAAAAAGAAATTTTGGCCGAGTTTAACACAATACATCGTGGTTTTCAATCTGCCAAAAGTGTTCCTGACAGTGTATTTCATGAACTTAATAAGTGTGAAAACTTTTATCATGGATCCACACCGAAATTTACTGTACAGAAAGACATTAGAAAGTTTTTCAAACAAATGTAGCTCCATTTGAATACTACCGTACATGTTTTTTTAAGGAATGTTCAACACATTTTGTTCTTGTTTGTTTTTAATTATCTTTATGAACATAATTTGTGCATAATGTGATTCATATTCACTTATGATGAGTACAATGATTAGGGAATATTTCTTAGATACAAAATACTACACAATATCATGTATAAAACTGATCGTTTCTATTTATCAATTTTTTTTATGGAGCCACCGACTTCAATATATGGAGATTTGACTGTGTAATGGACAGCTAATATTTTTTTAAAGGCCAAGTCCAAGTTTTCGAAACTTCGCACATCATTAATATCTTTAAATTACAATTTGAAGGATATTATGAAGAAGACTTCAGTCTTTATAATCAGTAGAATTATTCAGTCTGCTGTTCAAATATTACTGTAAAAGTGCCAAATGGTGCATCACTTCTTCATCACATGACATATGAGATAAACTTACAGTTCTTGACGCTGTTTTCTGAGTCTGGCTTTCCAGTCGGCAAGTTCTACAGCTAGATGATGATTGTCCCCTCCACTCACTGGAGACAAGGCCTTTTGTTGGAGCTGGTCCCCCCCTTCCACACGCTCCTGAGTAACCAAGCATGTCCAATTCTACCAACAAAATGATTAACACATTATTATACTGCACTTCACACTAAATATTACTAATAAAAAGTTATTTAAAACTCAATTAGTGACCAAACAAAGTTTTATCCATTAAGCCTAACTTAATTCTTGAACATATGCAACAAGACAGAACCCTAATTTACCAATTTCTCATTGGAACATTTTTGTTCTTGCTGATAATCCAAATCAAGATACTTCCAAACAAACTAAAGTGTAAGGTTCTTATTTTAATTGTTAATAAACCAAATAGTTAAAATCAAATTACATATGTAGTTATTCTTCACTAAAAAGCTAATTGGATCAAAGGTATAACAGCACAAACCAAATTTGAATCAAAATAATAAAATGTTGTGCGTTTCACACTCCTCCTGGAAAGAACTGTATTATTATTTTCATTGTAAGCCATATTGTGTGTGTACCTTTTATTTATGCCTCTTAATCTCTCCTGTAATTTCTTCAATACATGCCATAACATAGGTCACACATTGAAAAGAGGTTTTCCTTAAGGAGAGCTCTATTATTTAGTAAGATTTGAAATAGTAGATCAGCAATTGGCTTTCTTAGTGAAGTACTAAGCTACAGTTGAGAGTGTTGAGTTTCATTTGATGACAATTTAACCTTTGAGATAATTGTATTATATTTGGAAGAAGGCACAGGAAAGAGGTTTTCCTTTTATTCATACATATATGTATATAAAATTTAACCTTTGAGAGATTGTTACATATCTTGGTTGGGTCAAAAATTAGCTATGTGATGTCAAAGCAAGTGAGTCACAAGCACGTGTAAAGTAGGGAATAAAAATGCATTGGACTAAAATCAAAGTAGTACAGAAATTTACCTGTAAATATTCGTCTCTTTCTCGTACCAATCTTCGAATGTGGCTCAACATAAGGTCCGGAGAAAACACTTCCAAGGTGTCTTGATTCAGCACCAACTCCTGATTATCGGTAATCTAAAATCAGTTCAATTCGACTTCAATAAGTATGAAGCTCAAATTTGACAAAGATTCAAGCGAGCCCTAATTCTATCAAATAAAAAAATACAAGTGAAGTAGTTTCAGAATCTAATTACATTCAACAGTCAAGACACAATCGAACATGCAAGTATAAAAGTGTTCATCAAACCTTTGCCAGTCGTGTACCCCTTTCAGGACCGTGACCTGATCAATGTGCCTCTTTCAAGACCGTGGGCTAATCAATTGTCCCCTTGTACATTTAGTCTTTAACCCTTTCATTACCTATTGGGGTATGGTACCATAAAATGAATAAAACCCAAGTGCAGGATCCATGTAACAAGCCATGCTCCAGTCAGTGTTCTACTCCCTACTGTCAGATAAAGTTTATTCTGAGACAATCAGACTAGAAACATTTTACAATCCCGGAATGAATCGCTCTCAAAGAAGTGTAATAATAAGTCGCAGTTAAAAATTGAATAAGGGTACAGCAACAGTTGAAGCCAGGGTACTAGCACACAAGGCCTTGTTACTAGAGACACAGAAATATCATGAGACATGTTTTGTAAAATTCATTGTAGCATTTTTAACTGTATTTTACACATGCAAAATAAAACAAAATTATATCTTTTCCATAAAATTGACTACGTGGCCTTTTATTTGTGATGATATGTCATGTTTTAATGAGAGTTAATTTATTAATTGTATGAAAACCATATATATTTTTATTAATCAGCAGACATCGTTATCCTTTGCTTTTATTTTTGTCTGAAATTGCCAGCGAAAAAAATACCCCTATGTGTTGGATATAGCTTTTATAACAGTCATATTGTTACCAAGAATGAAAGTCATGATGTTTGCTGATGACTTGTTGGTATGGGGAGGGGAGGAGGGAGAGGGGGAGGAGGGGGAAGAAGTACAGGAACAACTAGAATGAGGAAGTGAAGGAGTGTGGAATGAAATAACATGGCAAAGTGTGAAGTGAGTGTAATGACAAGGAAGAGGGTAAGGCTTAATAAAGCTATAAGGTTGGATGGAGTAGAGCCGAGAAAAACACAGGATGTAAAATATCTTGGAGGAGTGATTGAGGAGAAAGGTGGAACTAGAGAGAATTTAATGAGAAAACAACAGAGTGTATTGTTATATAGGTGCGTAAGAGACCTGCTATGGAGAAGAGAAGTGCCCTTGAAGTATAAAGAAGTCACATATGCAGCAGAAAAATGGATGGACACTGGGAAAGTGGAAAACATGTGAATTAAGTTTGTGAGGAGCATGTTAGCTGTCATGAAGAGAAACATGATTAGGAATGAAGTTATTCAGGGAAGAGTAGGGGTATAGGGAGTACCTGAGATAGTAGAGGAAGCAAGACTGAGATCGTTTGGGCATGTAATGAGGATGTAAAAAGAGAGGATGCCAAATAAATCTTTGGAAATGAAGTATCTAGGGAAAATACCGCAAGGGAGGCCGAGAATGAGAAGGAAGGAGCAGATAACAAAAAGTGTTCAAGTGAGAGGAGAAGAATGGAATAAATTAAAGGAGGAGGAGTTGTGGAAGATTAGAGGAGGATGGTAGCATTTTACTAAACTGACTCGGCCACAGGCCGGAAACAGTTGATGATGATGATATTGTTACCAAAGGCAAATAATTTAAACTTAAGAATGAGAGATATAGCTGTAATTTTTTTATGTATAGCATCATACCACTAAAGTTTTAATTGATTTTTATTACTATTTTTAACTGAAAAAAGCATTTTATTTACAGATTTTTAGTACTAAAATAGAACTTTTTATTTAGCAAAATACAATCAGCTTTATTTGCCACAAATCGGGGACTCTACGAGCTTTACATAAGGCAGGTGGTCATACTAAGTGAAGAGTGCCCGGTAACAGTGAACTGGTCGCCAAAATGAGTGACTTAGGGACACCTATATAAATAATGTGGCTCAACGTTTCGAAGTGCTGGGTCACTATGACAAAATACCACAATACTGTGACCAGTATGCCAGAATGTCAAACCTTGGTATTTATTTGAGTGCCCCTATACTCCCATAGCATGGCATATTTGCAACCTGGTCAATGGGCCATACACGTCCCAAATAGGTCGCAAATATGGCCATGCTCTAGGAGCAATAAAAACAAATGTATGGAAGTTGTTCACAACAAATTATTGGTTATATACATTGAAGAATGATAATGTCGTTTTGTGAAAGGGAGTTACTAACAAGTTCCTTACGGTGAGCTTCCATCAGAACCCATCCCTAGTAAATACCTGTTTTATGCACTCAACGATAGCATGCTGTTCCTCAACATTCATCTGTTTGATCCTGTCGATGAAGGTCTCCTTGTTGGGACACTGGACGGCACAGCCCAAGAGTAGTAATAACAACAAATGCATGTTCTCTATGCCCATTTTGCTCTCAGGTTCGCGACCCAACTTCACACAGTCTGGCAGAACTAAGAGCACTTGGCATAGCTCCTCCTTTAAGAGAAGAAAATCCAAATACTCAAACATTTTTATCTCTGTAAGATATAACTAAAAAGGAGAAATTTGTTAACCCACCTAAGATGTGTGTGTGTGTAGCCAAAAAGAAGTATTTTGGGACATTAAAGGGAGTAATGAATATAATCTTGAGAAAGGGGGTCCAATATTTAAGAACCACGACATAAGAAATGTTGCTAATGATAGGCTAATTGTTTAACTACCTTGTAAAAACTGGAGCCTAAATGTTTAAAAGAGAATTTCAGATTTAGAATAAAGTAAAAAAAATAATAATAATCAAGAAAAATATGGAATAAATTTTAAAAATAAAATGGAATAAAAGCATGAGGAAAATCCTTTATATGAGGTAGAATATTCAGGCTATGGAAGTTCATTAGATGAAGGGTCTAGGCTACTATTCTAAAGTGTAATTATGGTACTGGCCCAATATAGTGTAAGGTTCTCCTCCTTAAAACGTCCTTCCAAAAGCCTTACTCGTAGCCTAACATCGCAGCCTAACATCTTTTACTGAATAAAAACCCATCAAATTATTACATATGTCAGCATATAACCCGAACGGGTAGTAAGACGCAGTGCTAAATATTATTATTATTACATATGTCTATTTTTTTAGCATACTGTAATTTTACTGGTTGTTTGAATGGTAGAAATTAGTGCACATGCACAAGGGTAGTAATAAACTCAAGGTCAAAAGAGAAGTGAGAAACCAGCTTGAGAGTGAGAGAATTATAACGTGTCTAGTAAATAATAAGCACATGGTCAAAAGGGTGGGTGCGGGAGGATTTACACCCTTCAATGTAAATGTAATGGTAACTTAGTAGGTCAGTAATGATTGTTGGAAGATTCTGTACTATGTTAAAGATATTAAAAAACTTTAGGCGTGCTTGCGCATCAGATAAGCATTTAGAGAACATAATTAAACTGTGTCAAATTTGTTAAGTTTTTATCTCGTAGTATATTTGAGAACTTTTTATTTTTCATGTAAAGCACCTTCAAAACATTAGGGTCGTATTATGTGCGAGGTCGTACTAAATTCTGGCCAATATAGTAATTAGGTCTTTTGCTAAAATACCGCCGTTGGGAACTTAATCACCCTGATGTTGGATGCGACAAAGCAGGTCACTAAGGCTTTCATAATTATATGTTAGGAATATGACACTTGAACCTTCAAACCCTCGAATGTTAGAGGATTCAACCTTTTTAAGGCAACAGCTATGATGTGATTCACATACGAAGAGTGCCCCAGCTATTTCATCATTTATTGCAAGGTTGTACAAGTAAAATCACCCCAATGTTATTTATGAAAGTATTTTTAAGATTATTATTTAATCATTTTTATCTGTGCATAAACTCCTATAATAAAGGGGAATGTTTTCGTTTTAGTGAGATAATACACCCATACCTTATCTATCGGGTAGCGCCAGAACTAGCACAAATCTGAAAAGCAGATCAGATTGGCTCGTGGCACTTTTAACACTAGGATCCAAAGAAAAATTTATTTCAAATTTTGAATTGGAATTGACCTTAGAAGGATAATACTGCTGGTAAGCAAGCCATATAATTATAAGAAAAACTTAGCAACCAGACCCCAGAGCATTAGATTACTATTTAAATAATTATATGAAGGCTAAAATGAATGGAATGAAACAAAAAACATCTAGTTAATGATCTTAGTTATTTATATTTTATGTTATTTTATCATATCTATTTTCCTCTATAGTTCATAGTTTTTGGATTTGAGTTTGGGATTTGTAGCTAAAATTAAGATTTGAATTCATAAAATAGTAGATTCAGCCCAAATATAATATTTATTCATTAATGAGTTTTTATAATTGATAAGAGAGCTAATGGTCACGTGTTGTTGTCTCCATATTGCAATGTCCGTAGGATGTAACGTGGGTCCTACACCTCTTATTACAGCCATGGTTGGGGCACTATTATAATTGGGTCAAGCTCATCTAAAGTGGTTTATACACCTATAGAAAACAATTTGCACATTGAATATTTTTTTTATGAATTGCATTGTGTGTTTAAAAATTATTTTTAATTCTGTGTCGACAAACTCTTTTTTTGACAACATTCTGGTGCATTTAATTACTCTTAGCCCCTCCTCATCCATACTCTGATATTATTAATTTCTTCCACCCCATATTAGTACCTTATTGGGTTACACACATACATTAATACACTAGGTAATGGAATATGGATAAGAAAGATAATGAAATATACCCCCATTTGTACGGAGCAAGAGTAAGCATTTAATAAAAACCACCCTCAGTACACCCAACCAGGATTCGAATTCCAAGCTCGTCATTGGTAATAAAATCTTACACAAGAGTGACGCATTAGACCATGAGACCACCAATCTAGGTTACTCCTCTATACTTGAGTCATTAAAGAAAATGTGTCTAATATAAAGAAAATAAACTACATGTTTAATACAATGATTACAAATTATTACTTACTTCATATAATGCCTTCATATTTTTTATAACAATGTCCATATTTCGTGTTCGGACAAGAGCATTTCCAAAACTTGGAAGGACCCCATGATGAGCTGGTTCTGGGTCACTTTAATAAAACAAATAAAATATGTCATAATTATACCCAAAAAATTTCCAGTTCAAGGCCAATAAGAAATAAACAATCCATTTCAGACTTACATTTGCAAAAGGACTTCATACACTAGTACTCCATCAGCCAAATCTTCATAGTCGGTTAGCTTATTTGGATTTTCCAAGCATGAACCAAACTGAAAACAAATTCAATTAAATTTATTTGCCTCCATGATATTAAATATTGATTCTAATAACCTAAATAAATGGGATGAAAGATTATAAGGAAGCAGCCTTATTCAGCATGCAGAAAAATTGCATGTAAATATTTGTGGGGGTAATAGAAGAGAACTAAAGAAATACATTTTGCGAAAATAAACATGGGTCAGAAACGTGGCCTTGAAGTACCACAGATAGCCAAAGTGTTGTGGGTAAGCAATCTCCTGAACACAGTGCGGTCAGTTACTGTGCGCGCCTGATGTGTTGCTGCTAGTAGCGTGTGTGCTGTCAACTTCGTCACATCAACATGGAGTGTTTCACATGGTGAGGATTTAGGGATCTGCACATTGTGTACAGGCTGGCGGGCGGGAACTACAACGCAGCTGTATGACTGTACCATGAGCATTACCCAGACAGTGTGTGCGCCTGGAAAGACGCACATTCGGTGCGGCCCATCAATGACTGGGGGAAACAAGAACATTCAAGGTCACCAGGCATGATGTGGGCAGAACACAAACAGTGTGAACACCGCAATTCAATCAGACTGTACTGCAGCATGTTGTGGACAACCCTGCCACATTATTGCGAACTTGAGAGTGCATCATTGTCTTGTGTGAAACGTGTTACATGAGAAATGTCTCCAGCCATTCTATTTGCACCGAATACATGCTTTGTGCCTCCAAGAATTCCCGAATCAGTTATAATTTGCACGGTGGTTTCTGCATCAGACTCGTGGAGAGCCTCAGTTCCCTGCAATGGTGCGGTTCACTGATGAGGCCTGCTTTACTGGGGAGGGTATGTTCAACACTATAAACATTCCCATTTGGGCAGATAAAAATCCTCATGGATCCTTTGTTAGCCATCAATATCATTTTTCCGTAAACATCTGGGTGGGCACTGTACACAACTTTTTAATCCGGCTGTATTTCCTTCCACTTCGCCTGAACGGAGACTCCTACATGGTGTTCCCAGAGTATACACCACAAGGCTTTTCGGAGGAGTCCCCTTGGACATCAGGCAGCAGATGTGATTCCAATATTAAGGCGCTCACTCTCACGACGTGCATTTGAACACCTCACCACCACATTCAGTGATCAATGGATTGGATGAGGTGACCCTGTGGGGTGTTCTCTAAGGTCACCAAATCTCACGCCAATGGACTTTTACCTTCGGGACCACATGAAAAGCTTGGTGTAAGTAACATCTGCTGCCAGCCCAAAGGACCTTCATGCATGCATCTGTGATGCTGCCCCGGCCATTAGGCAGCAAGTCGGCCTCTTTCAACAAGAAAGACGTATCTGCTGCCTTGTTGCCAGCTGTGCATTCAAGTAAATGGCCATAATTTCGAGCCATTGCTGTAACACTCTTCTTGTATTAAAGTTTATCTCTCTCCATGCAATGTGTACTTTTTATTTTTTTGCCTTTCTTTATTTGCATTTCTTTACATAGTAACAACACATTTCCAACCCGTGGTCATTTGGTGAAATGTGTTTCTTTTGATTGGTTCTGATACCCCTACAAATATGTACATGCAATTTTTCTGCACAATGTACTGAAGAGTGGGTGGTAGTTGTGTAGAAATACCCAAGGTCCAAGTCAAGCGTGTGGACCTGAATTAAGTATGTGCAAAGTTTTAAAATATTCAAAAAATTTAAAAATGACACCTGGACATGGGAACTCGAGATATTTGGCTTAGTACGCCAATGCTCTACCCACTGAGCTATCCAGGAATCGTCCTGTGCCCAGGGTCATTCTTCACTCATATTTTAAGGCAAAGTCTATGATGGACATGCGGAAATCATCGGCTACTAATGTGTTATTTCTTTTATTAAGATCACGAGCTATCAAATAACGCAGCCACCTTTGACTTGAAGTTGGCTTCATAATAATTATATCTTGATGGAGAATTCCTCAATAAAAAGCATAAATAATAGCTTCGGCTATTTGATTCTTGAATATGTGATCCCTTACAATTATAATAATTGTACAAGTGGCAGTATGAGGCCAACTCCGAGTCGAAAGTGGCTGCGTTATCTGATAGCTCATGATATTAATAAAAGAAATCAAACATTAGTAGCCGATGATTTTCGTACATCCATCATAGACTCTGCCTTAAAATATGAGTGAAGAATGACCCTGGACACAGGACGATTCCTGGATAGTTCAGTGGTTAGAACATTGGCGCACCGAGTCAAAGGTCCCGGGTTTGATTCCCATGTCCAGGTGTCATTTTTCAATTTTCAGAATATGATATCTTAATGAAGAATTCCTTCATAAAAAGAATAAATAATAGCTTTGGCTATTTGATTCTTAAAGTTTTAAAATTCTGAATTTGAGTCTAACTAATATTTGTATTCAATTTGTAATTTTATCTTAATATTTGAAGGATTTAAATCGAAATTTCAATTCCAAATTGAATTCAAGATTCACCCAGCTTCCTAATAATTTAACTTAAGTATTTTTATAGAAACTAACATGGACGCATTATTAATATTTAATGATCAATTTTATAACATTACAACCCACCTTGGTGGCCTAGTTGGCTAACGCGCAAGCTTCATGTTGAGCTAGACCGCTGAAAACAGCGAGATCAATGTTCAAATCTAGGTCGGGTGAACTGGGGGTGGATTTTCTTAAATGGTTTTCCACTCTCCCTCCACGCAAATGTGGGTTCACTTCCACTAAATTCAAACTTCCCTATTCTTAATCCATTAGCGTAATTATTACTTAAGTGTATAACCCAAACTGGTAGTAAGACATGATGCTAAATTTAAAAAAAATAGATATAACTTTACAGTTAAGTCATGTGGCTCTATGCCTATTTATATTTTATTTTAATGGATTGACTCCGATTATTTGATTTGGCCATAAAAACTTGCATATTTCATTATATTTATTTGTTATGATATGACCCGCCTCGGTGGCGTAGTTGGCTAACACGCTTGTCGTGTTGAAGCTCGACTGCTGAGGACGGGGAGATCGAGGTTTGAATCTCGGTCGGGTGAACTGGGGGGGG